>JACCGJ010015991.1:0-38816 GCA_013407085.1 Atriophallophorus winterbourni
TCATGCCATGCATGTTCATTTGTTTTCATGCGTTCTAGGTCCACTTCTTTTTCTTATCTATGTTAATGATCTACAAAATGTTGTAGATCACTCTAAGCTATTTATCTTCGCGGATGACATAATAGTAGTCTTAACATCTCCTCCTGGTGAAGTGTCACAGGCTCTGATATCCCTTAACCGTGATCTTGCCTCTCTATTTAGCTGGGGCTTACAATGGGGATTAGAATTTTCTGCTTCCAAGACACAATATATGGGATTACGTTGTTCAATTCCTTCTATCACACTCACGATAAATGGCTCAACCATCACACCTTCTGCAGAAATTAAGGACCTTGGATTTAGATACTCCTCTTCTCTCAATTTTGATAAACAAGCTAGACACCTCTTTGCGAGAGCAAGACAAAACTTTAGCCTAATTAACCATAAATTCCTCTTACGCGAGATTAAAATAGCATTGTATAAGATGAAGGTCCTACCAATTCTCGATTATTGTAATATCATCTATTCTCACATGGGTAGGCGTGATTGTTTTCTTTTAGAGAGACTTCAACGTACTTTCAGCAAAATAACTTTGGGCTATTCAAACCCCTTGCCTTATCTTGAAAGGTGTAATTTGCTGAATGTCGAACCACTATGGTAACGCAGAATTCGTCTGAATCTGCTTCTTTTCTTTCGAATCATTACCCAGCAACCAATTAAGCTTCAGTCTGGCATGCGCTTTCACGATTATATTCGATATGATCTGCGCAATCGAGCAAGGCTGTTGAATATCCCTATGTCTCGCACTAAAGTTAGACGTAACTTCTTCATAGTTAGATATGCACAACTTTGGTATTCCATTCCTCTTGATTTCAGTATGTGCACATCTACAGGAAAATTTAAAACGCTTGTAGAAACACTTACCGTCCACTCACTATCCCAAATCCTTAAGATAAACTCTTCTCTAGATATTCTATACTCTCATGGGATCCCAGGTTTCTAATTTCACATCTTTCTCCACATATTAGTATATCATGAGGTCTTATAGTATTCTCTGGATAACTGGCCATTCAAGTGTCAGTTTGCCGGATCTTAGATATGTTGTTACACATCTTCATCGGAACCGTGCGTTTTATGATCAATTTTACCATAGAACCATATCCTCAACCGTTATCTGCTTACATTAAACCCATTTTTGCATAAAAACATGCTTTACCATAAGGTATTTATTATAAAATCAAAAAAAAGAAAAAAACGCTAAAAATGCCAAAAATATTGTTTTATTGTGATTTTTTTATCGTTTATAATAAATGTACTATTTCACAATGATAACCTTTCACCATGATGGTGAACAGAATATTTTTAATTGTATTCCAGTGTCTCCTACTCCGAAACCAACTCTGATACTGGTCCTTGCTTCTTCCGCGTAAGACTGATTCTTCTACATGAACCGAAATCCACGCTGGCGAATAGTTTTGGTTTCCCTTATTCGACAATTCTTCGACTTTCCTGGATCGTACAACCGGACCAAACCTCATGCAATTTAAACCACAATCTCTCCTTATCCCCTCCATTTTCTAAATTTTTTCATTTAACTTCGGATTTTTATGTGCTTTTCTTCAATCACACTCACCAACATTCCGAAGAAGTCAATTCATATATATATATCTAAATAAACTTTCTTTATTTCGAAAATTTATTTTTACTGTTACAATTATATCTTCACACGCACCATTTCCTTCATAACTTTTTCTGTTATTTTCTTTTTTTCAATCTCTGCTCCAGAATTAATCGCATCCTCTTCATTTGATTATTTCGATGCAATCTAGATGAAACTTTATTACTGTGTGACATTGCGCGGAAAAATTAACTTTCTCACCCTTGTAAATTTACCATCCTTTATTAAACGGAAAAATGTTCAAAACTTCCGCTTGATAAGGTCATTTTACAATTTATTTATTTTGTACACATTGATAACCTGATCATGTTTTGCATGCCTTGGTTTACCAAGAATATAGTATTATTATTATTAAATAAGTACATCAAATAAAACTTTAATTATATGAAAGTATAACCTGTAGAATGGTGCATGGTAAACAACTAACTGACACCTTCGAAGTGAGAACCGGAGTGAGGAAAGGCTGCTTACTCTCCCCGTTCATGTTCCTGCTGGCCATGGACTGGATTATGAAGGTATCGACAGACCAGAATCCGAACGGCAACCAGTAGACACATTCAAAACAGTTGGACTACTTCGAATTTGCGGACGATAAGGATATCCTCTCCCACACCAAACAACAGATGCAAGCAAAGACTAGCACCGTTGTGGGTAACTCAGCAAAATGGAGCCTCAACACCGAAAGAGGGAAGAGTAAATTGTTTAAGAACAACGCAACAATCACGACACCCATCACAATACAAGGCAATGAGCTGGATGAGGTGGACAGATTCAACTATCTCAGCAGTATCCTAAATACAAGATTCAAGATTCAAGATTTATGGTGAAAAAAAGCAAATTGCTGTACAGTACCATAGGATATACGTATAAAAAATTAAAAAAAATCGTTACTTGTATGATCATATCCGTGTTCTTCATAGGTGGAGCAAAAATAATCCTCAATGGCGACACAGACTGAGGGAAAAGAATCTTTGGATGGACGGTAGTTCCGTGCGTTAAAAAATATAGACATCAATATGTAGGGGCCAACGCAGTAGTTCTCAACATAAGGTTTCGTAACCTTTGTTTAAAGATGTGCTCGTTCGCTGAGGTAACAATATCTGTCGGCAAGCTATTCCACAAGAAGCATACACGAACAGCGAAGAAGTGACGACGACAATTCAATCGTGAGTGTGGGATTTGAAGGGTCAAAGGGTGGCTGCGTGTGGGGACAACCGAACCAAACTTGAAGAGGTGTTTGAGAGGGTGGGATTTCGCATAGATGATTCGATATGTCAGAGTGAGGTCGTGTAGGATACGCCTGCGCTCGAGGGTGCACAGTCCAAGTCTGGTCAGTCGCTGCTCAAAGGGTAAATTATTCAATCCGGTAACCGTTTTGGTTGCCTTGTGATAAATTCGTTCGAGGAGCGAGATGTTTTTTTCCATCCATGGCGTCCAAGCTTGTACAGCGTAGTCAACGACAGGATGTATGTAAGTGTTTAGTAATTTCGCGAGTGAGTGTGGTGGGAAACGTCCGAAAATGCGTTTCAGTAAACCTAGCAAGCTGCACGCACGCTTGTAGACGGCTTCGCACTGTAGGCTGTTCTTCAAAGTGCCAGACACCAAGATTCCGAGATCTTTTTGTGATGTACTCCATTCAAGCGGGTGGCTGCCAAGTGTATAGGGAAAGGGAAAGGGTTTTCCGACTTGCAACATTTTGCACTTGTGGAAATTAAATGGCAGTTTGTTTTGGATTGACCACTGGTGCAGCTTATTCAAATCTCCTTGCAGAACTTGACAGTCCTCGATAGAGTTGACCTTCGTCCAGATTTTTACATCATCTGCGAATAAAACAAGCTTACATGCTAGTAAGTTCGGTAGATCGTTTATAAATATGAGAAACAGTATCGGACCGAGAACCGAACCCTGAGGGACTCCGCTCGTGGCTTCAATTGTTCGAGAAGTTTCACCATCTATTCTGACTTTTACTTTGCGTCCAGACAGGTTACCTGTGAACCATGCTAGTAGGTTTCCGATGACGCCAACATTCTGCAGCTTCTGAAGCAGTAAGGAGTGATTCACTTTGTAGAATGCTTTAGATATATCTAAGTAACCGGCATGGACGGAACCCCCTAGGTCTAGTGCTTGCGTCCAGTCATTTGAAGTCGTGGGCAAGTTAGACAGGCCTGAATATGTTTTCCTAAATCCGTGTTGTGTGAAAGTTATAAGCTGATGGTTCTCGATATGTTTAACAAGTCGTTCACACACCAGGCGTCACAAAATTTTAGAAACCGCTCAAAGAATCGTCACAGGGCGGTAATTCCCAGAATCAGAACGACCGCCCCGTTTGTAGATTGGTGTGATAACACCGGTTTTCCATTGAGTTGGTACGGTTCTTGTATTCAATGAGTGCCTGAATAGACCACTTAGTGGGCCACAAAGCTCCAGCTTGCATGACTTCAGAACAGCGGGTGTTATTCCATTCTCTCCTGGTGATTTGCGAACGTTCAGCCCGCGTAAATGCTTTCGCAAAACCGTAGGACTTACCTCGATGTTGCTAAGGCATTAGACTTGTAGTGGGTGTGGCAAAGACGTCCGCGTTGACACGTTCTCTGGACAAAATACTTGCGCATAAAATGATATTAGGGCATCAGCTGTATCCTTGACATTATCAGTCAGTCCGTTCTCTGTCTGGATAGGAAATACACCTGGCTTAACCTTGGTCGCGGTGTTAACGATGGTGTACAGCAACTTAGGATGTCGTTCCATCTGGTCGATCAGCTTCCAATGGTGATATTGCTTGTCTTCTCGAATTAGGGACGTCACCTTGTTACGAAAACTACGAAAGTGTTCCCAAGATGCGTCTGTTCGTATTATTTTGTGTACAGCCCATGCGGAATTTCGCATGACTATCCACTTCCGAGTGCGGCTTCGGAGTTTGGAGCAAAATGTTCTTGATTTCCTTCAGGGAACACAGGTAGAATTGTCGTCTAGTTTTGTACCGATATAACTTAACAAACTAGAATAATGAGTATCTGCATTCGTAAGATCGAGATGTTTTTCCTCCATAATCGTAATGGCACCGCCAAGGCCGAAGTAATCGACTCCCCTGATGAACATAACGTCGCCCGACGCCCTTCTGGTGTTGCACACGAATTCGAAGGACAACACAAGATGGTCACTTAGCCCCAAAGGACTATGATACTGCACTGACTCCACTGCTGTTGCTTCGGAGGTTAAAACCAGATCTAGAATTGACGATTCATTGAGGCCCCTTTGTCGAGTGAATGAATGGACATGGTTGTATAGGGGAGTGAAAGTGATAATCTCACGGAATTTGTACTCAAAGGATTGCTGAGTATGCACACTTTTGGTGTAGAGATGTGGGAGGTTAAAATCACCCATTATTAACAATTGGCATCCTCTAAGATTTCCAGCGTTGCGCATCATTTGTAACAACGTTTCATTGTCATCGGAAGAGTTGGGCGAGCGGTAGATCACACCAAGTATACAGTTCTCTCCAGTTTCCAAGCGAGGGCTACACCACATTGTGTCCTCTAGCTCAAACCTTGTGTCAGGTACAGCTGTGCATTGAAGACGTTCGTTATAAAACAAAGCAACTCCACCACCTGATCTTGAACGGTCTTGTCGAAGTAGGATCATGTTGGGAAGTGCCAGCTCGCAATCGTTCACCTGATCGTAAAACCATGTTTCGGTAACAGCAATGATGTCAGCAGAAAACTGAGCGTTAAAGTGGGATAATTCGGCGATTTTGTTCCGCAAGCACTGTGCATTTGTGTATAGGCATTTAACAGTGGTTTTCGTGTGTAGCGAGCCTATGCGGATGATGTTTGTATGTCCGACCCACTCAGAGCCGGACAATAATGTACTCGGTCCGACTCGGTTTGAGCCGGACCCACTACATTTTTTTATGTATTGAATGCTTCCGTTCCGGTGGGAACGTTGCCGTCCACCGCCCCCAGCCGCGAGTGTGTCTCACTCATTGGTTTGGGTGGGCTAAGTCTAACATCCTTGAGTAGTGTTCGTTTCTTTTTGTCCATTCCGACCTTACTATTTCAGCCATAGCGCTGGTCAAGAACGTAATCTTCAGAGGTTTTAGTCCATCCCCTTGTATTTTGGCAAGAAAGGAACTCCAAAAGTGTCCACAACAACGGCATTAGAAATATCGAGAGAACACGCAATGTAGCGCCATTGTTTGACGTCGTGCTCTACCGTTTCCTGATTCGATGCTTTAGAAGTATTTTCTGGTACACCAAGTAGAACTATACTTCGCGATACCGTTTGTTCCCTGTCGTTCAAGCTGCCCTTCCTTTCCCACCATGGTACATCGGGATATATGCGGCAGTTGGAGTCGGAATCTGACTTGAGTAGGTATGCATTCAGCAATACGTTCTCGATATCAGCCTCGCATTTAGTGTTACCTTGAGCAAGCGAGGTTGACCAATATGAGGTGAAGATGAATGGCGGGTTAGACGAGTCACCTTTTCTGCGTTTACATGTTCAATTTTCATTAGGTGACAAAGTTCAGACCATTTATCGACATCATGTTTCTGTTTGCTATCAAACAGGCTTTCTTGGGACTCGCTGACATTCGTACATATCACGTTCAGCCTGTATGGGGTGTTCTTTTTTCGTATCGGAAAGTCAGGCGTTTTAGAATTAAAAACCTTTGTGGCTTGACTTTGTGAGTCGGGTACAGCAGTTTTGGAGTGTACAGCTGAGGTCGACCGTAACAGCATATCTCTATAAGAATTTCCTACTTCTATGGTCGTTTTAGCTGATTCCAAAACGGGAATAACCCTGCTTTTTTGCTTTTTTGGCACACGAATAGCCTTAGTCTTAGATTCCTTCAATGGTGGTCCCGAAATCGATGTATTGATATGATGGTTTACATCAGTGATCACTTGCGTACTCACATGATTTACCAACATTTCTTCCACACGTCGAAGGCCCAACTCCAAACCGGCCATTCTATTTTCTATTTTGGATCCAAAAGTATCGTTATAGTGCAATGATTTAGCTCTGCAACGAACACAGACATAGCATGCACCTGTAACCATTTCATTATTTAATAATGCTATCGAGTCAGGGGCTAAAGTACGGTCGCATTTACCATGGATTTTACCCATACACAGAAAACAAGTTATTACTTCACGCGCCATGGGACTCACCGGTTGTTCGCATGCTTTGCACGTGACTTCGGGACCATTCTGCGTGCCGGGATTCGTCCTTTCAGCTGGGCCGGCCGTGACCATTGTTGCGTTAGCCGGATCCAGGCACTTGGCAATGAGGTCAAGTTGGTCCGATGTCGCTGTCACAGTTTGATCGATCGATTTTGTAGTCCGTATGTTGGTTCTCGTGATGCGGTCAAACATATTAGTAGCCTGAATAGGGTTGTTCGGCTGTGCGACGGGTTTTTGTTCGACAGGTCGATGTGGCTGTTTTGGAACACGTGATTTCGTCATGTATCAAATAATCCAATATAACTCGTTAACTACACAAGCTAGAACACAGAAACAAGTATCAAAATGCGTAGCTCGACGCGATCTTTGCAATGATAGCAAAACCGTAGAATAGTTAGCGATTGAAAAAGTTTGCGCGCGTGAGCAAACTGTGTAAAATTACGCCGATTTGATAACTTTGCTGCTAATCCGTTGACAAGAGCAAAACAAATAAATTCCGATAGATTCGAAGGTTGCACAGAATTTCTGGAATGAGAGAAATCCAAACAGATTCGGCGAAGATATGAGCAGAATTTTCAGAGCAACAAAAAATGCGACTGCATAGTAGGAACCCAAACGATTGTTTTTTGACAAGCATGGTGGGACATATACAGATGTCAGAACCCGCATCTGTAAAGAACGAGTGGCCTTTCATCAACGAGAAAAGCATCACCACCAACATCAAACATTTCAACCGATTTTTAATTTCAATACTACTCTACGGAGCACTAGACTTGGAGAACCACAGGTACCATCATGAATAAAACCCAGGTATACATCAACACTTGCCTCAGGAAGATCCTAAAGATCTACGTGCCCGACAAGATCAGCAATATTGATTGGTGGCAACGAAGCTGCAGCCTGTTGACAATGACATCCTTCGAAGACGCTAGCGATGGATTGACAACACCTTCTTCGAACTTGAATCAAACATCACCAGACAATCCCTCACATAAAACACCCAATGGAAGAGAAGGAGAGGCGAACTAAAACATTTGACGCCAAAACATTGTTGCAGACGTGGAAACAGCTGGACAGACTCGCCCAGAATAAATAAATGAATTTTATTTTCGGAAATCCAATACATGTTAAACACGGTTAATAATTTCCAAAAGCTTTGTACAATCAGATTATAGTATGTACATTTGCAGAAACAATTTGTTCAAGGTCATTTGTTTCAGCGGAATTTAACGTTCAATATATATAAAGTTAACGGTATTCAAAGTTGTTTTCAGGTAATCGGTACGTCATCTGATATAGTATCAAAACACAGGTATTGCGAGGAAAAGTCTGGAATGTTATCGGCAACACTGATGATCAACGGATAAGGTCCACCGAAGATGCGCGAAGAGTCTCTATTGTTGATGTTCCACACTTTTTCATTTTGATTGTCTTAAATAGATTGATCTTTCCTGAAAATGAACCGTTTTCTTGTCCGCTAGGCGAAGGTGATTTATTCCACTAGTTTGAGGTTTGGGGGCCAGTTTTCATTTTGGTGCGGATTGAGAATTTTGCTGTGGAGAATATAGTGATGTCGGGAGAGAGTTAGTTGGCGGCCTATGCCCCAGATGAAAACAATGGAGTAAGTATGTAAGTGAGAAACAGTTATTCGGGATTTTCACTATAAATCTTGAATCATGTGTCGACAGACGGAGGAGCAGTCAGAACCTCTTCACCTAGTGCATTCGTGAACATGGTTGAATAAAGAGACTGAATTTAGTACCTATCTAAATCGGTATTCGAGTGTCTATAGACAGATATCCTCCCTGAGATGGAGCGTAGTCAGTTTGAAATCACACATATGAAGTATTGTCCCTTGCAGAATGCGAGTCAAGCGTGAAAGCACACTGATCAACTTTCCGTTGTAGGAGTCCGGAGATGAAAGTGACAGGTAGAAAACACTAATCATGCAAACTTTACCCGACAAAAACGTTTAAGGACACCAAATGTTATTCTCAAGGGAAAGTTTTGTTTTGTCTATTGGACGGAACTTGAGGCGAATATGTTAATGAACAGCAAAACCATCACCGATTTTCTCTCTGAATAAATTGGAAGAATATCGTGTTTCTGCAATGGAGATAACTTCTGGTGAGTGGTGCAAGCAGTTAACTCCGCCAACCAGTTCGAACGTTTTTGCGCATTTGTATATAAACGTCTTATATAGTTTGCAGCGTGTAAGTCATGAAATTTTATCAGTGGTCAAAATTGACAATTAAAACTTAAATAAAATCCTAATCATGAAAAAATTTCGAAATGAATCGCTTTAGTAGGTTCTATGTTAACATTTCGCTTCTGGACACAAAAACTTCGTCAGACCAAGGGTGTCTCTATGAACAGTGTTCATGTTTAAATAGCATTTTCTTGACCAATTCTAAGTTCTTTAAAATAGACAGGCCACATTCAGACAATTAATTACATCCCATACACGACGCGTTTATCCCTAAATTAGTTATTTTGTTTACAGATTCGAACAGCATCCGATGGACCACTACCTACCTAATCCACGTGCACATGAGGTGCTATGCACGTTAAGGATTTGAGACTTTATAATGAAAGAAGGAAATACTTTAAAATATCACAGGGTTATTTTATGAAAAAACGTGAAAAATATAATAGTATAAAACGAGTAGAATATATCCAACGAAAGGCTCACGAATAATGTTTGTGTGCATATATAATTGAAATAATCGCTCTAAATATCACCACAAATTCCTAAAAAGAATTTGAAAGAAATAAAGCAAAAATGACACCGACAATCAATATGGGTTTTGGATCGTAAAGGGATAAGGTATGTTCACGTGCCACTCTTAAAAAATATTCTCTAATAAATATGACAGGAAAATTTTGCCAATGAATTTTATAAGAAGTGTGGTTCGCGGTTTCACGCTCTTTCCGCGTAAGCGAAAAAATAGCACAATCAACCGGAATGCCATATGAAGTGAAAATACATATTTTTATGTCATTTAAAGGATAATTGACACATTCATCAAGTAGAATGATATTCTTAGAACGAGATTCTCGCTGGCTAACGTCAGTGTATATCGGTTTTACAAATTTTTATGGTTTGTGTCAGTATATCATGTTCAATAATGGAATTACTCTTAATAACAGATAATAACGGTTTAAAAGAACCAATTAAAGATTGAGAAGTTGTTATTTTGGTACGTAGACTTCATAATTCAGATTTTAATTTTCTCAACTTATTCGAGATTAAGGAAATGTCGCTATCTAACCTCACGGCGCGATTTCTTGTTTGAGGATTTTTACGAATTTCAATACTGTAAGAGATAGGTATTTAGGATGAATCGTGTTGAAAATATGGTGGTACGAAGATTTCCATTCTTATATATTATCACTAATACATCAGTTTCGGTATGTAGCGTTTATAAAATAGAGGAATATGGAAAAGCAATTGGGAACACACATCGTATTCAAGCAAGTTTTTGTGCACTTGTATATAAATGTCATTATAGAGTTTTTGTGTACATGTCTTAAAATGTTATCGAAGGTCCAAAATTGAGAATCTAAACAAGAATAAAACCTGTAACATGATGTTCAATGACCAAACCTTTAATTGATGGAATAATAATTGATACTGTTGAATTTGATAATTTTATTTGGAATGGATAAGAAGATTCAAGATTCAAGATTCAAGATTTATGGTTGAAAAAGCAATTAACTTTACAATAACCACAGGGTGGAAATATAGGTACAAATGTATATATATATAAGTATAAATAAAATCAAAATCAATGGGACAATGATAGCTTATTAATAGTTTGGGGAAAAATTCGGATTAGCTCTCATATAATCGTCAAGTTTTGATTTGAATATAGATAAGCTGTTTGAGCTTACCAAATCGGAAGGTAGGGAATTCCAAGCAAAGCACACACGTACGGAATAAAAATACCTGCGGCAGTTCCGTTTGGAATGTGGTATTTCCAACTTGCAACCATGGCCACGGCTGTTGCTGGAAGTTCGAAGGTGGAATAATATATCCAGGGGGTGGGAAACAGTAGTTAGTATTTTGTATGCGAGGATGAGATCACCTCGCATTCTCCTTTGTGCAAGTGTACTCATTTCCAGTTGTCTGAGTCGCCTGGCGAATGACATATTTTCGAGACCAATGACAAGCTTAGAAGCTCTCCGGTATATGCGATCCAGGAGTAAGATGTCTTTTTGGAGCCATGGTGTCCAGGCTTGTGCGGCATAATCTAGAACCGGGTGTATATATGTATTCATCATGAGAGGAAAACACCCCGGGGAAAAACGTCCAAATATCCGCCGTAGCATGCCGAGCAGCCGAGACGCGCTTTTGTAAACGGTTTTGCATTGTAGACCATTTTTCAAACTGCCGCAAATCCAGACACCTAGGTCCTTTCTTTTTCAGTGTACTCCAGGTTAATGTCGCCGAGCTTGTATGGATAGGAAAAGCCAAGGTCACGACCAATCTGAATCATCTTCGACTTTTGCATATTCAATGACAGTTTATTTTCAGATGACCAGTTGAACAAAGCACTCAAATCGTTTTGCAGCAAGATACAATCATCAGCAATTATGATTTGACTCCATACTTTTATATCGTCAGCAAACAAAATCAACCTACTAGTCAATTGCTAATCTGAGATTCTGGTTTAGGTCATCGAAGAAAACAGATTTATTATCATTATTACTTTAACGTTTTTCCATGTGTAAAATAAGTGAATAAATAAATGATTTATTCTTGATTATCATATATTCATAAATATTCAAAAGTTGAATTAATGCCCATTACACCTTTCGGTGATTCCTGTCAACTTTCGGTGATGAGACATCTCCCATCTTCCATTCACAGTTACACACGCCTGTGTTACTTACGAATCAATCCTGGTAGTGGTGGGTGTTTTCAAGCACATCTCCGAAAGAATCTGGGCACTCGTTTCGACTTGGTCGACTATCGCCCTGTGATACTGATACTGATACTGAATAACTAAAGACATTGGACAGGTTTATTGGAACCTGCCCGTAAATGATCTCTTAAATAGTAATTTAATTTCTATTTGAAAGCAGAACTAGAAGCTTTTGTTTGTTATTCAAGAATACATTGATGGAAAGTTTGGTTTGGGCGCCGTCATATTGTATTCAACCGAGGAAGTTCAGCAAATTTGACATTTTTAGTAGCAACATGAGCTCGAAAGACTTCATGCTATTAGGAAATGGTATGATTCAATTTTTCTACGGAGCATAAGTATAATATCAGCTGAAGTAAGTAAATGTACAGCAATTACTTAATCTGGCATTTCCCCTTGGTGAGGCAACAGATTATAAAGAAGTTCTAGATAACCTCCTACTTTTCTAGGGTTTGAATGTATATTGCAAATATTTTGAATGTTTTTGGCATAGGATCGAGAATCAATTACTTTTCATCTGTGCGGTATTTGAATTTCTGATTCAAGTGATTTGAAACCTTGAATTTGTACTTTTTCACGTTAAGGCGCTACTTACGAATTCGGTTGCACAAAGCCCTCAGGATTTTCATTGATGAAGGTAGGTTTTGGTAATCTTATCAGTTCAGTAAGTGTCTCAAAAGAATTATCTCACTGTGTTATCTCTTATTGCCTAACATTGCTTTAACTAAATTCACTGAATTTGTGAATAAATATCCCATTACATTTACCTAGGCCAGTAATTATGTGTAACTGGCCTCATTACACCATTGCTTAATCATTATTATTTTTCATTATTACAAAACGGAATCAAAATGTATTGCGCTTTCTTTTTTATTATAACCCTTGGTTTAATGCAGTAAAATTTATCCTTCATATCTTAATGAAAAATACTATGACCATTTTACAACATGGCTGTTTCTGATTACATATTCGCTGTATTTTGTATTCTAGACAGCCTATGCTAATTTTGTGGCACCACAACTTCTTAGTTATTTTATATCTCGTAATATTTTATTTTTGTTCTGTGTATCGCCAAGTGTTCGTCGGCTGTATACTTTGCTAATCTGCAGGTGATCTAAAATCCTAATATGGTGTATGTATAAAAGCACAACCCTGATCCAGGCAATGTGCCGTATAGTCGAAGACTGCACGTGGGCTAAGATACTGTCTGGTTGCCCAGGCATAGACAGATATGTGAAAGAATAGAAATATGGTGTATGGTATTCTGAAGAAAATTTAAGCAACCACAAATGCGAGATTTCAATGGGATTTTTTTGCAGCTTATTCGTTGCAACCGTCAGTAAATCGTGATGCGACTTATGCAGTTCATATCAGTTCAGTTTGCGCAAGACAGTAAGTGGCCAACTGGCGAATCGAGCGTTCAGAATTTCTTTCAACGGAAAGCTGCAAAGAAGCACCCACCACTGCCAAAACTTTTCTGCTTGAAGCCAGATTTTCATTAATGAGTAGTATATGACGTTCGAAAAGCTGGACGGAAGGACACAACTGGTTTCGCGGTTGTTGCCGCTCATTACGTGTGCGTATCCGTGATCTGCCATTCGAACGCCGTTCAGACTTTGCATATATATATTACTATCATTTAAAAATGAAAAAGTGCCACCCGGCAATGCAGGAGAAAAAGAAAGAAAAAAGGTACAATATGAGGGGGAATTTTTTTGTCCATTGTTCCACATGTCGATTTTTTGATTTTTTTCACAAATTTGAGGGGGGAACACAAAATAGAATGCACTCTCTCCACTGTTGCCGGTTCTCAGCCATCGTCGACAGCGTGTCAAGCCACAGACACTCACTATCCCTTGGACCCCACCCAGGAAGCCGCGTTCGTCCGACCCGAGCTAAACCCGACGTCAAGCGTTTTAAGGCCTTCTTCCAGGTCAGCGGTTGTCCACCTGAACACCGCCGCCAGCCTGGGCCAACCGACACACGCAGCGCGCGGAAGGGTAGGCGCTCAGGCTTCATTCTCAAGACATGCCCTAGCCAGCGGAGACGGGAACGGTCGATTAGGTCTCGTAGCATCAGGCTGTCCACACCTAGAACACGGTGCCTCACTTCAACGTTGCTCGTGCGGTGTTGCCACCACACTCGTGCAAGCCTCCGTGAACATCGATGTTCAAACGCCTCCAGACTTTGCAAAACCAAATTATTTGCGAATTCGAGGATAAATCCTCATTTGTAAATTGAAATTTAGCTTTCATGTGGGGACTAACCTCTCCGTTTGAAATCTTCAACGATCACGACGCCAAGAGATTATAAGAATTGTATTCATGGAGCACAGCGTTATAGCCGATGCTGAAAAAATTGCAGTTTCTCTTCACCAACACAATGGGGGTCAGCTGAAGTAGAATTGTTTATAAAAACAGAAAAATCTAGATTTTACTTGCTTTACGGGATGTCGCTATAAAAGGTGATTTAACTAAGCTTGTATAGCAATTACAGAGCGCATTCAGGAAATAATTTACCCCAGTTGCGGTACGAACCCTGCTTGAAACTCGAGACGGAACTGTAGGATAAGTTCTTGTGAAAGAATGTTCCAGAAGTTTACCACCCAAAGGCTGAAAAAGTGTTTCCTGGAGTCTCGCCGACATCGCTTCCTAGCACGTTTAAGTGAATGGCACCTGGTTCCCTGTTCGGGACTCAAGGTAAAGAAGTCGTTCATTGGAACGCCACTTAAATCCTTCAAGATCTGAAAGGTTTTTATTAAGTCACTTCTTAAACAACGGCGACTAAGGGAGAAAAGATCGAAAGACTTCAATCATGCAGCGTACGGTTTCTCGCGCTGACCATTAATCATGCGAGTTGCGGGACACTGCACGCTTTCAAGTCGAAGGATGTTCTTCATGGAAACTAATGCCTTGTGAAGTGACAGGAATACATCAGGTCTTTTGCTCGATAGCACTGATTCCAGCCAAAAAAGTAAGCCGAAATTAAGAAATCCATGTTGGGTTACACTCAGTAGAGAATGCCGACAAAGATGCTGACAAATTTTGTCACGCAATAGTTTTTCCAATACTTTTGAAACGATACTATTCATGCTGACATCTCTGTAGTTACCAAAAGTTGACCTGCAACCATCCTCACTCCCAGGTGCAAGCATGAATTGAAGTGGTTTAAGTGCAAGCTATAAGCAGTGCACATACATGCTTGCAATACTCATGGCTTCGAAAAATTCGCCGACCATTTTACAGCCGATGCACGAAGTACAACTGTGCAATAATTTAGTGCAGTGCTGATAACACTGCTATGATACCTTTTCCGTTAAAGTCTTTATTTCCTTTAAATGTGTTCGTTTGGTGCCTAATTGTTCTATTCAAACAATTGATGGTCAATCATATTCTCGTATTCTTATTTATTCTGGTTTCAAACACCTTTTCCAAAAAACTCATGACTCAACTAACCCCAATTCGGAATCACTAGTCACATTATTAATTTGTTTCCGGTTTTATAAGATTCGTTTAGCACAACATTGTATTTGCATTTTATTTTGAATCTTGGCCACACTGATCACCTGAATATACATTTAGTTTCATTATATATATAGATCTTTTAATCTCTCATCATTTTCATAATTAAGTAAATTATCATTGAAAAAATATGCGCCTTTCATTTTTCATATTTCTTTCTCTATGTAGATTGCGAATTAGAATCGTTTTCGAGAATCAGTTTGAAGAAACACCAAACATTCGAAATGGTAAGTCAAAATTATAATTTAACAATCGCAATTTTATGCTGCTTTAAAATTGTGATGTTCTTCTGTGCTTATAGCCATTTTAAGCCCTTATGCAAGTATCATTAACTGTTTCCCGATTCATATAATTCACTGATTGAGCCATTCTTGTTCGTACTTAGACGTATTTCTTAGCCTTGCCTGTATGTATGAGAGCACCAGCCTGATCAAGGCAAAGTGCCGTACAGTCATAGGCTGCACTTGGGCTAAGATACTGTCAGGTTGACTAGGCCTAGACAGATATGAGAAAGAAAATACAAATGGAACGAGACTCCCGCGTGTTTCAGCATGCAGATCATTACCGGTGGCCAATCAATTTAGCATGATGTTAGCCGAACAGCACAGAAGTACCGTAAGATTGCATATCCATACCACTAAGCGTGGTACACTTATGGAAGCCGCGTTTATTGCATTAAATTCATCACAACCTCTTTGTTATCCTATTAATTTTTTATATACAATCGCTCAATCATGGACGATTAGAATACATCATTGCGCTTTTTAGTCATTTTTAGCATTTATCCTAATAATACTGTTGCGTTTGTTGCATTTACTTTACCAAATGTTTGAAACAATTAGAAGTTTTTGAATTTTAAGCACACAACGTAATAAATGAAGCATTACATCACACAACTTCATTTCATCATCTCGTTTGCTCCGGAATCTTTGCTTGTGTTTGTCGCAGTGAATTTTCAGCATTGATATAGAGAATTTGCTACCATCTAGTTGATACTATTGCTTCCTCACTATAATCTCTACCTCTGAGCAATTTATTTTCATAGCCCAAACTAAATTTTCGTACCATGGCATTTCGTATAATTTGGGGTTTTGATTTTTTGTCCTACCCAGACGCATGGAGGTGTACAGATGTGCAATTGTAAAGTACTTCTGTTTTGTGCGGCTAACACCGTGCTATATTGATTGGCCACCGGCAGTGAGCTGCATGCTGAAAAACGCTGGAGTCACTAACATTTCCATTTTCTTACTCTTATCTGTCTAGGCCTGGTCAACGTGACAGTATCTTAACCTGCCTGGATCTGGCTTGTGCTCTTATGCATATACATACCCAGAGGCCAGATAATATGTACTGATTTCATGTAGTTAAATTTCTATTTTGATAGTTATTCTACAGCACTCGATTTCTCTTGTTTGTATTTGGTCAAACCGTGAGTTGCAGTTCATCTCGCTAGTCAATCATTCCGAGGATTTCATACGTTTTGAATGTATGTATATATGAAATCACAAACCTGATCCAGGCAGAGTGTCGCCAAACTGCACGTGATCCCAGATTCTGTCCGGTTGTATTGGTCCAGACAGGTGGGAGAATGAAAATAGCATTAACAGTAAGACTCCCGCGTGCTTTCGCACGCACATGAGCACCAGTGACAAAACATTTTACGACGGAAGTACTGCACGATTTCATATCCTTGATGCCCTTTTAAGTCATTATTTTCTTCAGAAAACTAAAAGGTGTTTGCCAACTTATTTATGCTTGACGTTTTTAAGATTACGTTCACTACGAATTTACAAGCCTCATCCAAAAAAATTGCCGCACAGTCATACACTGCATGTGGGCTGAGATACTGTCAGGTTGTCAAAGCCTAGACATATATTGGAAATTTAACGTTAACTGGTAATTAGACTCCGGTGTGTTTATGCATTCAGATCAATACCGGTAGCAAATCAATTTAGCCCTGAATTAGCTGATTAGTACAGAAGTACTATACGATTACACACCCGTACGCATGATGCATCAGATTATTAATGTAAGGTCATCCGTTAATCCAAACAGCAAGTTTGTATGTGTCTTCCACGTGTTCGAACGATCAATCACGATAGTTAATCGAAATATATATTTTCGTCAGTCAATTTGTTATTCCTGGGGCCTTTTAATATATTGCTATGGTCATATTCTTATTTTAATGCTTTTGATCTTTCGTTCATACTTTGATCAGTTATCAAGTGCTTTCACTATTCACAAGTAACCGGCATCCACTGAATTCTCGTGACTGCCAATAATTTGTTGTAACTCATAATTCCAAGCACGGATCTACAATCTTTCACTACTTCTGTGCTGTGCAGCTAACACCGTGTTAAACTGATTCGCCTCCAGTAGTGAGCTGCATGCAAGAACACATTTGAATCTCTGCCGTTTCAATTTTTATTTCTTCTGACTTTGTAGTCCTGTGCAACCTGTCAACACATTAGCTAACGTGCAGTCTATGAGTGTACGGCACTTTGCCTCAATCACTCTTGTGATTTCATTCTCTTGGTGCCTGACTCAATGCCGCCTGCTAATACGCTTTATTAATACAGTCGTTGACCAACTGTTCTGTTGTTACTCCCACTTATCGTTTACTTTGTTGACGTGAATCACTATTTCGCTCGTTTCTGACAGTTTGATAAATCCAATGTTCTCCTACTCTGTCCACATATAAAAGCATCCAGCTTGGCCGTCAACTAGACGGTGCGATCTCCTATCTATGCTCGTATATACGTTAAGCATAACCTTTCGGTCATCTCAGCACTATTTATTTTCATGTACAATCTCAATATGTTCTCTCTATATGTTCATTTTAAATTAGAACTGCGTAAACATAAATACGTAGCATAGGTTTGTTCACGAGTCTCGAAGCTAAATTGCTATATAATTCCTCGCTTGCTGAATGATACATTCTACAGTCAAATTTACGATGTCGCTCTACTCGTTCACGAAACTTGTTAGAATGCATGTTCCATTCGAGATGTAGGCACCTCGTCCCAGATTGTTTGTGCTTCCTCTTCTATAGAATCCGTATTTATTTATTTATGTTCCACCCTTCCCCATCTTTTACGATTTTATATATGATATGAAAGCACAAGCCTGATCCAGGCAAAGTGCCGCACAGTCAGAGACTGCACGTGGGCGAAGATACTGCCAGGTTGCCCAAACCTAGACAGATATGAGGAAGAAAAAAAGAACAGGAAATGGCAGTGAGACTTCAGCCTGTTTCAGCATGCAGCTCACTACCTCTGGCCAATCAATTTAGCACGGTGTTAGCCGCACAGCACAAAGGACTGCACGATTGCACATCCGTGATTTTACTTTTTCATGGTTGTATAGCCGTTAAGCATTCGGTACAAGCTACCGGCGTAATGCTGCCTCTGATAATAATGAAATTTACGAAACTCAATTTTTGAATTGAATAATATTCAGCATATTAATTATAAGATCCCCTGTGATTTGAATACATATCCATCCAGTATTATTTTTCAAATGACTCAATTTATCTCCACTTTTCATTCTTTCACAGATTATGGACCAGTTGTGCTACAATCAAAAAAGTCCCGAAAAGTCCAGTCCTAGCTTTCCAGAGGATGTAGAAGACGATGATGATGAACCTGTCCGAATGCAATCCTCCACCTTCACACCATACAAAATGCTTTGCACAGACAATCATCGAGACGAAGAACGTGAGCCCGCACCAGATGTCACTATGCTTGCCGACGATGATGAAGATGACTTCGTTCATGGCCGTAACTTTTCTCACGCCGTGGACAGTCCCCGTCACCCGAACGATTCGTCTGATAAGAAAGTCCACTGGTCCAACCAAAACGTTCAAACGCTGTTAGATTGCGTCGAGAAACATTTGGATGAATTTAACGTCAACAAAAAGCACAAGCAGGTTTGGCAAACCATAGGATCTGAGATGGAAAATCTAGGTTTCACAATGGAGCATTGCTACAATAAATGGAAAAATCTGCGTCGGGACGTTCGCCTGCTTGTGAATAATCCACAAAAAGCTGTCCGCAATGCAGACATTCTCCGTAGAGTTGCTCGTTTAATTTTGGTAATTTATCCCAACATTGATGCCACCACAATGCAAGTTTCCGGCGAACGTAACGGTGGAAAATCCGCTCCTGTCACCCCAGTTAGCCTTACTTCAATTAACTATAAAATGAACTTCAACGCTTCACACCACGCACCAGATTCACCCCGTTATATTTTGCCTAATGCCAGTGCCCCCATCACCCCCGGGTATCACTCAGTTTCATCGAATGGCGTTAAACCGAAGAAAGATCCCACAGTGCCAGGGACCGCGTTGTTCACCAACTTGTCATCCGAAAATGGTGACTATCCATCCGACATGAAATCGGGAACGCATACTAGTGGTCTTCCCTTTATCTTCAATCCTGCGGCAGCCGCGCTTTTAGTCCAATCGCAGTTATTTAATGACTTGCTTCGTCATCAGCAGCAGCAACAACAACAGGAACAACAAGCTCAAGAAGACGAAGCCTTGTGTTTGGATCGCTCGGATCCCCAGTTGAACGGGCCTTGTCGAGCGGACTTGGGCGGCACCAACGGTAGCATGACTCACCCCAACGGTATTTCGCACACTGTTTCTCTTGCATCCAGCCTATTGAACGGCCTGTTATCGGGCGAGCATAATAACCGCAACAATTCATTCACACCGACAACATCAACCCATCAGTCTGATGCTCAGTATCTGTTGGATAGAATACCACCAGGGAGTGAATTGGCCACGGTTGTCGAGCGTCTGCGCGATGAGGAGACCGTTCATTTACGTCTCACCGACATGGTGACTCACATTGCAGATGAACTCCGAGCTGCAGGTCTTCGTCGTCGGGCCACATTGGATCAGCTGTTGGACATTATGCAGGGTTCTCGTTTACCGAATAATTTGATGCAGCAAGCAAAAACAGCTACCGATGCTGGTAATCTCGCGTGATGTTTCTAGCAATCGAATGGTTGGTGGTTGAAGCTGCTATCTGTCCCGGTTCACTGATTGTGCATTTAATATTTGTCATCGTCGCAAATGGGTATTTGTTTGCGCCTTTGCTTTCCAACCGTATCCCCCAAATGTGGTCACCGTGTGCTGTTGCAATCGACACACCACTTACTCAACTTTATTTTATACCCTCGTGCATTTGGCCACTATTTTCTGTACTTGAGTTATTCTCATGAATGTTTTTTCGGCTGTGCTTTTGTTGTACCTGAAATTTTCGTGTGGGTCGCTGTGTCTGCATGTAATTGTACGTTTTCACACCTGTTTTTATTTTTGATACTGCGCACTGGCCATTCCTTTTTCTATGTCTTTTTCCGTGTAATCCGGTATAATTTTATGTTGCAACTGACAACGGAAGAACATTTTTGTCGTGTTCTCGCTTCGTGTGCACTGATCGCGTTTACTCGTTTGTGGTCGCATATCAATTCTCTATCCGCCTTATCGTTGGCTATGCGATTCTCGTCAAATTTGGTTAGCATATTTATTTTTTCCGATTGTTTTAATTCGAGACTTTCAGGCCTTCACATCAATCCTAGTTTTGATACCATCATGCTCGTCTCGGCATTTACTCTGGTCTATTTTATCTATTCCGCTTTTCTTGCATTACGCTAATCAGGTAGACCTAGTGAACTATTTCGTCTCATTCCATGCATTGTTCCACAACATTTGGTCTCTGTTTCGTCATCGAAAATGCCGCGTTTTCGGCACATCACCTAGAACGAATTTTTGTTGTCGATTCCTCGTGCATTTTGCAGTCATGAAGAATCTATTTTTTATTATCTCATGTAATCATTTTTCATTCTGTCACGATGCTCGTTTTTGCCATGTATATAATACATTATGAATATTCGATTGCCTACGCTTCTTGAAACCATTCGGAAGGAATATACTCTTCGTGGCTTACGTGTACAAATTGAATCTATGTATGATATCATCAGCCTGATCCATTCAAAGTGCCGCACCGTCGTAGACTACACCCGGGCTAAAATGCTCAAGGTTGCCCAGGCCAAGACAAGGATGGGAGGAAAAATACACTGTCATGTTAAGAAGGGGTGTCTCATCGTCCAATTTTTCACTACTGCTTCGTTTGATGAATCTCACGCTGTTTGTGGTCTTTATATGGTGTTCATCACGAGTTTTCAACCGCCACTTTGGAATGAGATTGAGACGGCCTGATGATTATCAAATTCGTTAATTTGACTTTTTCGCAACCTAACATCTTTCCGGCTAGCATAGCTAGACGCTAGTTCAAGTCAAGTGGTGTTTTTCACCTTGTTCTTACCTGACGTTTTAAAGATTAGAATCATTTACCGTTTCAAGTCTGGGGAAACTTCACGATCGTGCCACTATTTGGTGTTGGCGAAACTGGTTTCAAATGGGTTGTGGTGCGAAAGCAAATGTTGCGATATTTGCAGTCAGTTCTGTCTAAATTCATCAGATGTTCGGAGTCCCTTATTTGTGAGTCTTTAATTGATTGATTTGATTGGTGCGTTTACCTATGAACTTTCGAAGTTCTCGAGCAGCCTGTCAATTGTAAAATGCACGTCGGAACAACACTACCAACTCGATGTTAATCATTGGGCATGTATATCGGAGAATCTAAAATCAGAAATTACGTTTGGCTGTAGTTTCGTTACGAATATGACTGTTGTGAAGCTGAGATGTCTGGCTTGTTTCCATAAGTGTATGCTCAACTACTTTCTTGCAGTCACGTCCCGCTGTAAGAAAGTAGTGAGCATACAATTGTGCAAACCAGCAAGACAACTCAGCTTCACAACAATGATTTCAATCGTATAGGTACCAGATAATTCCCGTCTTGGATGTAGCGTAGCATCTTGCAAACAATATAACATTCGACACCGCGGTTTTGACGCAATTAGTCTTGAATTTATATAATCAAGACTAGAATTCCAGCTACAACGTGAACCAAGAGTTTATCAATCGAATTACCTGGCGCCTGAACATGTTTCTTGTCTCCGTATCATATGTCCATTCTACTCTCCTGTTGAATTCAGTGAACTAAAGACTTGTTTAAAATCTATTACTGTCATGTGATCAACGTTTCTGCCCTGGTAGTTTGTGGACCGTACGCTGTGAATATCAGCATTTGACAACAAACCCGTACAAACATGCTACGGTCGCGTTCTATCGCCTTCTCATGCGTTTACTTATCTCCGGTAGCGAAATGCAACCGTTTTTTGAGGTTGTGTGATTCTAAATCGATTAACCATAGCCTTACTCACCAACAGTTGAAGATATATAGTATGTACCTAAAATTGAAATCTTGCACTTTTTCTATCTATCTATCTAAACATTTAATTTACCGGGATATTTTAGGCGATTTATGTTATAAATTAGTGGCAGCAAATAAGGAGCGGGTTCCTAATTTTTAGTGGTTCATAATTAGGCCTAAAACGATATTCACGGGGCCCAAATAACGTAACCTCTCTGCTCAAGTTTTTGAACCCCTCCTGTGCAAACGTTTCACTGCAAGTCCCGGTATCTCGTACTTCGTTCTAAAGTGCACTGTCCAAATTTGATCAGAACAAAGAGCTTGACACCCGGAGTGGAAAGTGAATGCGGGCATGGAATTTCACTCTCATGGCCCCCTCAGTCTCAAGTATTATATCAGACTACCAAAATCAATTTGTGCCAGCTCAGACTTCTGGATCATTCTAACTGCATACTAGACTTATATTTTGCTATCCACACACTATATGCCAGCATTTTTAGATTGTTGGCTAATTTAGATGTTGTTTTTACCTTTACATGTTTCGATTTGATTGCATATTTTTGAGAATAGATATTTAATTACAATGGTTGAATGAAGCTTAAGTGTTACACGAAATCAAATATGATTTATGGCCCGATTAGCTCCCATTTACGAGTGTTTAACATCGGCTAAATGCTTTCCTACCCACTGGAATCTGGTTCCGTTGAATGGATTCACACGTTTTTGTTATTTTCCTCTTCATCACCGCCACCATGTTCCGTCACAAAGCATTTCGAATTCTCCGCACTGAGTTCATGTTTATTAGAACCACGTGTCACTATTTTTAGGGCTTTGTGCCTGCTTGATTCTCCCATGCGCACATGTCAATCGATCGACCAGTGCGCATGGCTTCTTTGTCTGGTTTGCGGAGCGAGAGCAAACATCGGAGATCTGCTGCTGCCACCCGTACTCTCACAATCATGGCAGCGGCAACAAACCAAGCGTAGGTCGTTTATAAGAGAGAGAGAGATTGGAACATGTCAGACGCTTTGTATACTGGTGGATCAGTGTGGGATGGGTGACGCGTGTGTTTACGCACGTATGCACCCACGCGCCAAGACCCCCATACAAACAAACTGACCTGGATTCACCGTGCGCATATGTTCGCTCCGTGCTTCACTTACCATTGTTCTCACCACCCACCCGATAACCATATGACCATTTGGGTCTTCTGCCCCAGGTCTGATTGATTCATCACCATTGTGCCTGAGGTTTTGATGCGAACCATGCGCCGCATAGGTTTCAGGTCAACCATTCGCTGAATCATACGTTCGTGCCCACAGCTTCAGTGAATTTGTGCAAGCCTATGTGATTGAAAACGGGGTCAGCAATCAGAAAGCAGGTTAGTCGATGACTAAACAAAAACAAAGATCGTGGCAACAACATTGGCGTCTATTCATTGCTGATCGTTCGGGCCTCGACGTAGGTAGTAATGCCTCATTGTGCGACAACTACCGTGGCATCAGTCTTATCGACATCGCCGCGAAGGTTTTTGCAGTGATTCTCTTATGCCGCTTTACGGAAGAGAGGGATATACGTACGCGAGTCAACCAAGGCGGTTTTCGTCGAGGTCGGGGCTGCGTCGACCAGCTGTTCACATTGCGTCGGATTCTGGAACATCGTTACCGCTATCAGCAGGCAACAACCGCTTGTTTCATCGACTTCGAAGCCGCCTTCGACTCCGTCGACCGAGATTCGCTGTGGAGTGTGATGCTGGCGGATGGTATGCCGGAGAAACTTGTGCGCATGATGCAAGCGTACTATTCATTCACGCAGAGCCGCGTACGCGCATATGGAATGGTGTCCTCCACGTTCCCCATTAGGACTGGTGTCCGGCAAGGGTGTCCTTTGTCCCCTGTGCTATTCAACTTCGCGATCGATTGGACAATGAAGCAGGCGCTTTCAGATTACGCCGGTGTGATACTGAGTCCGAGCGTTTCGATTGCCGATTTGGAGTACGCCGACGACATCGTAATCTTGGGGGATGATCCTGAAACGCTTCAGACGATGGAACGCCTCAGCTCATTTGCTTCTATGCTGGGGCTACGAATCAACACGCGCAAAACTAAGTATTTTACCACCGCCACTGGACCTCATCTGCCTCTCAAGATTGGTGGCGAGAACTTGGAGATGGTGAACACTTTTCGTTACCTTGGTTCGTGCGTGCTACCGTCAGGCCAAGCCAGGGATGAGATACCGACCCGTGTACAAGCTGCGCGCACGGCGTTTTCGCGACTACGTTGGGTTCTATTTAGCCGTAGAGAAATCAGCCGACGTACAAAGCTGCGCGTCTACAGAGCGGCGATTCGCCCAGTTCTCACTTATGGATGCGAGACGTGGCCTGTGCGGGTGGAGGATATGCGGAAACTAGAGGTTTTCGACCACTGGTGTCTCCGACGCATCCTCAATGTTCGATGGGATGAGCGGGTAACGAATGACGAGGTTCGCCACCGTTGTTTTGATATCCCTCGCCTGAGTTCGATATTGCGGCAACACCGACTGAGATGGTTTGGCCACATCCTGAGACGCTCGGACGCTGAACTAACCAGGATGACACTATCGCCGACACCCTGCGCAGAATGGCGTTGTCGTAGCGGAGGACAAGTGAAGACTTGGCTCGCCACCGTGAGATCGGACGTGGAGCTGCTTGGTCTTCCATCGGTTTACGGATGGCGCACGTGGGACCGGACCTGGCTTACAATCTGCGCGGATCTCGCTTCTAACTGCCGGGCGTGGGCGGTTGCAATCCGTGACGTCAATGAAGCCGACTAATCCTCCAGGAGGAGATAGTCGCACTAAAGTAAAGTAAAAAGAGAAGCAGATCAGCCTGCATAGGTTACGCTGGCTGGGTCTCGTTTTACGGATGCCGGACCACCAACTTCCGAAACGGATTCCTTTTGCGACGCCACATCCCGATTTGGGTAAATCTCGTGGTGGCCAAACCTTCACGTATCGTAGGTAGTTAAAAACCCTTACTAGTAACCTTTCCAAAGCCGGCGCAGCACATCTTCCAGGCTGGGATCCCTGCGAATAGATATTGCAATGGCTAGTTACGCTTTATAATATGTCCCAAACCGTGTTCAATGACGGTCTTGCACTTAGCATCTTCCAGGAGTATTTGCTTAACCTTATATGTTGTCAAGCGGAGTGACGAGAAAAGCTTGTTATGATGCATGACAGTGAAAGCCGCAAGGAAGCTATCATGCTGATGTTGCTCTACTCGTTCATGAAACTTGTTTGAATGCATGTTCCATTTGAATTGTATGCACCTCATCCTAGTTTGTTTGTGCTTACTCTTCCGTAGAATCCGTATCTATTGAAGTCCCACCCTTCTCCATCTTTTAGGATTTTACGTTTTCATGGTTATTTGGCAGTTAAGCATTCGGTACATGCTACCGGTGTAATGCTGTCTGTGATGATGATGATGTAGAATATTAAAACAATCACACCAGCTCCCGACATCTCGAATCAAACGCGTTCCATCAAGGTTTTCGAACGAGTAGAGTGACATCAGTTTTACATAGATTTTACTGCGTTGAATGTCGTGCATTATAACAGGCTTTCCTTGCCACCCCACTTGATAACAGCTCGTCGTTCAAGTCCTAATTCGGATCAAGTTTTCATTAGCTGTTCTATTAGACCCCTAGTGTGTCTGCGCCTAATCTTTGATAGGTTCAGTAGCTTTTAGGTCCCATTATTCTCCATCATTTTAGAATTTTTACTGTCATGGTTGTATGGCAGTTACGTACGTGGTACTTGTTGCCGGTTGAATGCTGTCTGTGGTGGTGAACTGTTTTCGTGAAACGTACGCAATATTACGGCAAATAGACAACAAATAATATTTATTGATATATCAGTGACAATGAAATTTTTAGACCCTCGTGGTACTCTCTCCCTAATGGCTCTTGATTACTGTTTGGGTGTGCTTATATCATGTGCACATTGAGTGAGCTGCATACTGAAACAAGCTGGAGTCTCACTATCATTTCTATTTCAATTTTCCCCCTCATATCTGTCTAAGCCACCTGGGCAACCTGACAGTATCTTAGCCCACGTGCAGTCTCTGAATGTGCGGCACTTTGCCTGGATCAGGCTTGTGCTTTCACACCACACCAAACTCTCGTTGGGACCGATTGATAAGCAATCCTGTCCTTAGTGGTATAGTTGATGACGATCATTGCAATCACGCCTTATACTATGTCCAAGATTATATTAATCAAATCTTAAATTAATTCTTTTTCAGTATAATCATGCCTAACGGAACTGAGAATTGTGTTTTTTTCAAAAAGCGAAGTCGTCCAGTGGCTCGAACAAAGAAAGGTATTATTTATTTGAATTCAACAAACTAAGCTTTCAGAATCCTCATCCAGTGAGGAAGAAGCCGTTGAAGTCAAACGTAAACAAAAACGTCCCGAGTGTAATGCTTTGTTCCAAAAAGTAAACCATCACTTTGTTTTGATCTCTTAGACGGCTAACTTTACTAAAAAGTCACAAGGATTGTCAGACGATGAAGATGATGATGTTACCATTGCTTATAAAGCATCTCTTTCCACGGTAGTTACACGTTTTTAGTTTTCTGATCAGATCTTTCCAGGAATCACGTCTAAGTCGCGAGCACCTGGCAACAGCTACTCTGGAAATCGACACTGACCGATCCCACGATGCTCAGGCTATTTTCGAACGCGCGCAACAACTGAATAAAGTTAGTTTGAGTTGTGCCAACTTTTCCTGTCTACTTTAAGGAACGAACAACGAAAGGTGGCAAGGTTTACTTGGGCGCCAACAATTATGCGCAGTACATCGAAAAGAAAGACACTGTCAAGGGTAATGCGTCTAGCGGCTTCAACCGAAAAGGCCCGATGCGTGCACCGGCTAATATTCGCGCGACCGTCCGCTGGGACTACCAGCCGGACATTTGTAAAGTACGCTTCGATTATATTTTCCATTGCACGCCTCCACAATTTGTATAGGATTACAAAGAAACTGGATTTTGCAGCTTCGGTGACAGTTGTAAATTTTTGCACGATCGATCGGATTATAAGCATGGCTGGCAGATTGATCAAGAGTTAGCAGAGGGCACATTTGGCATCGATGGATCAGACAATCGATACGAGATTCTGCATCATTCGTCTGACGATGAAGCAGACAACTCTGAAGATATCCCATGGGAATGTCTCATCTGTCGGAAAGACTACAAGAATCCGGTAGTCACTGTGTAAGTACCGTCGATATCCTTACTCATAATACTTCCAGCTGTCGGCATTACTTTTGTGAAGAGTGTGCACTAAAACGGTATCGGAAAACTGCACGGTGCTATGTATGCACGGCAGACACCAAGGGATTCTTTAAGTTCGCGAAACATGTAATCCCTCGAGTCGCTGAGTTGCGTGCGAAAAGTGTGAAACGGAAGCGTGGCTCGGATGAAGAAAGTTCCAGTGACGAGAAAGACACACCCGTTAATGCAAAACCTTCCGAATCCGTTCCCTCCAGTTCGATTTCAAACTCTTTGCCTGCTCCTTCCGAACCCGGCTGGGCGAAACCGGAAATACCCGAATTTTGCAGCTCGGGTGAAGAAAGTGATTGATTTTAATGTATATAAATATTTGTTTCAAACTCAGTCTTTTCTGTTTTTCACATTTTTTGGTGAGACTGATACGTATGTATGTTGTACTCCATTCTTGTGCCACTCTGGGCACCATTGATTTTCAACAATAACTAATGAATCGGAAATTGATGATCCAGCTTCTGACGTGAGAATCATTTCTGTTGAGGGGTGAGTGTCGAAAAGCTCATCCGGTTCATATTATGAGCCGTAGAACACCAATTATTGAGATAATATGCTACATCTTTGATGACGGGCATTGTTCGCATACAATACGCAAATTCAAGATGGATTCATGTGCAGTACGCATGCACTGATACACGGCAGAGAACCGTATGTATGTATGAAATCACAAGCCTGATCCAGGCAAAGTGCCGCACAGTCAGAGACTTTACGTGGGCTAAGATACTGTCAGGTTGCCCAGGCGTAGACAGATAAGGAGAAGGAAAATAGCAATAGCAGTGAGACTCCAGCATGTACCTCAATCTTTGTGCCACATTTAAGTTGCTCTTGAACGCATGGCTGCAATCGTACGAACTATTTTCCAAACAGGAGAAACAAATGCACGAAGAATAGTCTTGATCTCATGACTTCTTATTTTTCGTAAATGAAATCCAAACTGCGTGGCATTTACAGGTGAAACACTTTGCCTTGTCTGTCGTGGCGTTAATGGAAAATCAGGCAGCATTCGATTAAATTTTTCGCGGAATTTCGATTATTTGTTTTTTATGATACTGCATTCCCGAGAAATGTTTGAATTTCGAAAGCACTGCCATGCTAAACACGGGACAGAGCTCCAGCTAACTGACAGTTGTCATCTCCGTTACCTATTTCTAGCTTAGCTCGGCAAGGTTGTACGATGTCTCCGTTACTTTGTTCTTTCGCGATTGATGGTATCCCCAAATAAATTACCGGTTTGGTTCTGGGACTAGAACTTTAAATTTTATCTATTGAGAACGCTCCCGATCTGACCTATGTAGATAACATCCCTCTTTTGGATGGCCATCACATCAGTCTTTGGACCGTCAGGTATTTTGAATCAAGATATGAGATACGATTTACCCCTTACAAGTCATGTATTCATCCCAATGCAGGGAGGAGCAATCATGCAATACTTCTGTGCAATGCAGTAAATATTGTGTTAAATAGATTTGCCAAGGGTAGTGAGCTGCGTGCGGAAACACACTTGAGTCTGACTGCCGTATCTGTTTTTTCTCATATCTGTCTAGGCCTGTGCAACCTGACAGTATCTTAGCCCACGTGCGGCAATTTGCTTGGATCAGGCTTACAATTTCATACATACACACCAAATACTCGAGCGTATCTCTATTAATACGTAGGGTCTGTTATATCAACTTGAAATTAGTTGATGGCTTCGTTTACCTTTTTAGTTGCATTTCCGCTGGTGAATCTGTTTGCAACCGGAACCTCAAAATGTGCTTCATGCATATTTCTAGCCTTCTCGCGACGATGACGATATTGCAAAGTTTCGCTTCGTACTAATGAGTGAGCGTACAATTCTTTCGTTTACGTCACTGCTCTGTAGTTATGACACCTGGTCGAAAGTTATTGATCGCCTTCCTGTTTTCTACAGGCGACGCTCAGGAATAATTACTCATGCTTCGTTGTGTTACCATTCGCACCCTCGTCTAAACGGTTATTGAGGACTTGAAATAACTTGTTGGCCTGTGTGTTAGCTAACACACTGGGATGACAAAGCTTGCTGTCTCGGTCGGCTCATTGAAAAAATCGATTTGCCTTGGAAGGGTCATAAGTTGGGAAGAGGCGAGATTGTGGCGCAGACTTAAGTCAGTAAGTCTAATGTAGCTTTTAACATGTGTCATATCTCAGCGCTTCATCTTTTGTAAACGAAAGTACAATGTCTCAGCATCAAAACCATACGAAAGTTGTTTAGACTGTTTTCATATTGTTCTCGCCCATTTGGCTTTATGTTGATTGTCACGTTATCTAGATCTAAAGACCTGTGCTCTATGATACCGCTATTGATGTTTTTTCCTATCTGTTGCCTTTTCTGCAACATGAAGTAGTGTTGTTTTCATATTTTAGGTTCTGTTCTTTCATGGAGGATTTATATGCGCTTTTAAATTGCCCCAGATCCGCTTCGCTGGATGAGATCAAAGCGGCTGTTCGAAAGGCACGTCTTCGACATCATCCTGACAAAAACCTCGATAATTCATTCCAGTCCAATACGGACTGTTCCGCCAGCGACCGTTTCTCAGCAGTTGAAAAAGCCTGGAAACTATTGAAATGCCCGAAATCGCGCAGGGCTTACGATGCGTTGCTCAAGCAAAATGATCTCATTTCAGATTGTAGTGCTTCTGCTTTGCCTATTCACGCGGAATTACGTCTGGATGAGTTTACTTACGGTGAATTGGACTACTCTTGCGGGAATTCGTTTGACGATTCCCGTAATGTCTACTGGTTCGATTGTCGATGTGGTGGTTTATATCTATTGGATCCAATCGCGGTCTCTTGTCGCGCCCAGCTAATTCCATGCTCCAACTGCTCGTTAAACGTTCGCGTTTTGTACACAGAAAGTTCTTGCAATACAGATCCTCCATGATGTGTTTTCTTCTCGTTTCCACTGTTAAATTTGGGATCGTATTGTTCTTGTTTTCTTGTTTTTAGCTTTTAATGGAAAGTTTCGAGGATCGAGAGTGTGACGATATTCATGCTGAACCTCCACCCTTCCAAGGATCCAAGGAAGATAGAGCAGCTAGTAGAAGACGTCAAGGGCTTTTTTTGCGTCAGTCCCTTGTTATCGCTGATCGGCTCAGTCAAACATTGGTCACTTATCCTATGCTTTGTGCTGCGGTAAGCAGGCAGCATTTAAACCTGTGCAGTTTTCTCAACGTTACCTATTTCTTTTTATACAACCTGATCTGTACTGCTGTTGTTAGCAACCAACTTCAGACCCATTATCAGCTCAAACTTTATCTTTACTCTCATGTCGATTCAAGAATGTTACCTTCGGGGTCAGTTCGTCGATACTCAATCCCTTACAATAATTAAAATTTGAGCAATACCGAGACTTAAATGTCTTTTAATTGAGGTCTTTGCTTTCAAAAGCTGGTCTACAGAGCATGCGCTGGCTTGGTCATGTCTACAGAATGGACAATGGTCGTATTCCGAAAGATCTACTCTATGGTGAGTTGCAACTAGGAAGATTGGGCAGATCGCACTTGCGGTACAAAGACGTTTGCAAAAGAGATATGAAAGCTCTTGGCATTGACCCGGCGAATTGGGAAGAACTTGCTCTTGACCGCTCACATTGGAGGCACTGTGTAAAGCGTCGTCTGCAAGCTGGGGAGGAGCAGATACAGCTCTTGGCTGCTGAACGCAGATCACCCCGCCGGCGTGCAACTGACGCAATACAACCGAGCTCTGACTTTCGTTGCCAGCGCTGCGGGAGAGATTGTTCCTCCCGAATCGGACTGTTTAGTCATTCCAAAAGCTGCAAAACTTGAACATTCACGCGATTGTGATATACATCCATGGTCGACATCGACCGAAGGAGGCCAACAACAACAATTGAGGTCTTGGTTTCCAGCGACACCTCTTTGTTCCCCATACTAAGTAACGCTCCAGCATCTCAAATACCTGCTTTCTGTCGAATTCGGTCGACCGAGAAGCATGTTATGGATGCTAATTCAAACTATTGTTCAACAGACCCTGCTGTGGAGTTTGTATGACAGTTCTTCCTGGAGCAGTTCATGAATGTGCAGTACATTGCCTGGTTCCAATCTTGTGATTTCGTAAGTGCACTTTGTCAACCTCCGTGGCTCTCTAAACACCTCAAGCGACTAAAGAGTGTACTCCAATAATACAGTATTGTCTATGATAAGTACTCTTGTAACACAATGTAGCACTTGCATATACTTGTATTATGTTGTACTTGAATGATTAATGAATAAACGTAGCCCATTGATCACTTATTGAATGGTGCACTAATTTGTTGTCGTAAAGGCAATATCATTATTTGTTCATTTCTTCCTAATCCAAGTCGAATCGGATTCCTACCTGACCGTATCTTAGCCTACGTGCAGTCTCTGACTGTGCAGCACTTTGCTTGGATCACGCTTGTGCTTTCATACCATCATGCCTTGCCTGCTTTCACGATAAACATTGTCCCATCCCACACATGTGCAATCTATGGGATTGCGCTGTGATTCGCCTAGAACAAAACATGTGGTATAAACCGCTTGCTAGAGAAGCTTTTATACACAGCATTCTAATCTATCTTCTCAAGGTGCTTTGGCTTGAACGTGAGCAGTTTGATGCGATCGCTGTGGAACGTAATGCAAACGGATTGTGTGGCTATGTGCTATGCGACCAACCGCTTGGATCCGTCTCGAAACAACGATATCACATCCGCACTGCCCACCAAAAAGTCTACGATGTGACAAGACGGAAGGTTAGTTCGTTAGCGTTTAAGCTGTCTTCGCTTGCGTACTATTTTCACAGTAATATTTGGAAAAAACCTGTTAAATGTTAAAGTTTTTGACGTGTACGTACGTGAATCTTGAAGGATAAGCATGTCAGCCTATGGGAGATCGTATCTTGCTTCGCTCCCAACGTCCGTGACGTTGTTTACCACACGCCTCTCTCTCAACTTGTGGCTAACGTCGTGCTAAATTGATTGGCCAACGGTAGTGAGCTGCATGCTGAAACATGCTGGAGTCTCACTACCATTTCTATTTCTATTCCCCCCTCATATATGTCTAGGCCTTGGCAACCTGACAATATCTTACCCCACGTTCAGTCTCTGACTGTGCGGCACTTTGTCTGGATCAGGCTTATGCTTTCATACCATGTCATACCATACCAACTTGTTTTTCTCGGTTTTCACTTTGATCTAATTTGCCAATCGAGTTTGTTTCAACGCGTTCGCTTCAAGATTCACCACGCTGGTCTCTTTGAACCGGCCCTGACGAATTCTATGTCTTTCAATAGATGCTGAGGTCTTTGATCAATTCCCGTTGTCGAACAGATTTGAACGATTCTAGTGCTCTCCTTCCGAAACTCCACTTTTTGTGATTGTTTTTCTCGGTATATTCGATGCTTCCTTCTCTTGTATTGTGGTAGAGGCTGGTTTTCCTCATATTCCTCACAACTGATGATCCACACTTTTCGCACGGATGTGCAATCGTACAGTACTTCTGTGCTGTGCGGCTAACATCGTGCTAAATTGATTGGCCACGCATGCTGAAACACGCTGGAGTCTCACTACCATCTTTATTCTCTATTTCTAATATCTGTCTAGACCTGGGCAACCTTACAGTAATATCACCCACAAGCAGTCTTTGACTGTGCGGCACTTTGCCTGGATCAAGCTTGTGCTTTCAGACAGACAGACGCTCTTCGCAGGTATAATTAACGCTTCTACAATAATACCCTTTTTATGTCACTTTGCGTAACAACATACAAGATTAACCGGTTGCTCAATGTAGATTGCTGCAAGAGTACCAGCTCGACCGGACACAATTCTGAACCCCTTTTCCTTCAGGTTAATTAACGAGGGTTGGATCTGACTCACATTAGCAGCAAGTGGATGACTGCTTGTTCAGCGCCAGTTTCACTCTCAGAATCATTTCCACGTTTTTCACGTTAATGAGCTTATTGTGTAACCATCTTTCTGCCAGCTGAATCCAATCTCTTGGGTTTAGTTAGTGTTCCTCCGTTTGATGGGTATTTTCCACGCGAAACAGATAACTTTAAGGACGCTGTGACGACGTTCCACTACAAGTCTTACGCGTCTCTAGAAGCATCGAAATTTCCTCACTACCTCCACCGTTTGTGCCGGGATTTCAATGAATATTCAACAGTCAAATTGTTTTTTAACACCACTAAATGCAGTATTACATCGATAACACGTTGCTTAACGAATAAATAAATGAAATCACACGCCTGATCCAGGTAAAGTGCCGCACAGTCAGACTGCACGTGGGCTATAAGATACTGTCAGGTTGCCCCAGCCTAATCGGATATGAGAAAAAAAGAAAGAAACGGAAGTGTTAGTGAGACTCCAGCGTGTTTCTACTTGCTGCTCAATACAGGTGGCCAATCAATTTAGCACGGTGTTAGCCACACAGCACAGATGTAGTGTACCGTCATACTTTCGTGCATCACGTAGCTTAGTGACAGAGATTCTTTTTTCCAAGATTTCGAGGGTTCAGCAAGTTGGAGTCCCAATATTGATTAAATACACGCATTATGTTTAAGTGTTTACATTTCGCCTGAGGCGTTTAACAGATGTGATATATCGCGAAATCGCAAGCATCAAGCCAGACAGTACCGATCCGCTGGATAGACTACTCTTCAGCTGAACAACTCTTGGATCAGCTAGCTGCAAGGATGCGCGCAATCGCAGCTAATTTGATTCTTCAACGGTACCGAGCTGCATACGGATACACGCTGGGGTATCGCTTCCCTTTGCCCTTACTTGTTTGTGACTGGGTGAGCTTACAGTATCGTAGTCCGTGTTCAATTTCTGTCTGTTCGCCACTGTGTGGACGAGACACCTCATACAAGCAGGTCGCCTATTGTGAGTTGACTGGCAAGTTGAATATTTGTGACTACTCATGAGTATCAAGTTACAAAGTTGACCGCGACTATCCGCAACACTAGACTCGAGATTCACTCTTCTTTGAGCTCATCAACAGTGCATATCTTCTGCCTCGGGTGATAGTCGACCCCCCCCCGACCATCACCACTGGATTCCAACGCTCTACCGTCTGACCGATCGCGACTAAGCATTCATGAATGTTTCTCTGTACTGCCACGTTTGAGCAGTGTCATATGCCCGACCAGTCGTGATGGAGCTAGCAACATCCCTTGTGGTCGTCCAACCGATCTGATCACTGTCGGGTATTTACATCGGATTTCTTGTTTTCCCCATTGTGTTCTTTTCTTCCTTATATCATTCAAGGCCGTGACTGTCGATTTCCATTTCCACGAAGCAAACTGTCTACAAACAAACCTGTCCTCATATGGGAAACTTTAGTGTTCCCCTCGGAATTTCATCACGTCAATGCTACATATCCTCAGGTGTGAATAATAGAATTTACAAATTTGTGTGTGGAGTTAATTGAACATCTTTCCGTGGACAATATAAACAATTGGGCGATAGCTGTCGAATCACGTTTTGTTATTCAAACGTAATCGGTTTTATTCATTGGTTCTTGCTATCCTTGTTTCTGTCTTCCTTTCTATTCTCCCTAAAGCCTTTCTGTTCCGATTGGTGTTATTGCGCCACACGTCACATCCGCAAACAAATTTCTTGTGAACCCGCCTGGTGCCGCCTTCAACCCGCTTCGTCGAGAATCACCTTGCTATCACGTGATGCGCCAACCAGACCGGGACGTCTGGTTTTGGATGCCATGAGACGGCTTCACTTGAATGACTCCGGGACTGAGCATAGCAGTGAATCGGAAGATGAAGACGATGTTTCCCCGAGTGAAAACCAGTCCAGTGAGATTTCGGACCCTTCAGACAACGAGAACGAGCTTCTGCGTGACGGCGTTTTATCGGATTCTGATTCCGAGCGGACATCGAAGAGGAAAACAAAGTTTAGCAGAAATCCGGCGATGAAAAAAGAAACCAGTTGGGGTGTCGAAGTTCGCCCTCCAAAAGCAAATCTTGTTGTGGAAAAACAAGAGCCCCTAAATGCCATCACGTCAGACAAGTTTTCCTCGGCCGCTCTTGTGAATCAACGTGTGGTCACTTCTCAAACCAACGACGATCCGTTCGAGGTCACTTTAACCCGATTGCACCAATGGTTGAGTAAGAAAGCGATTTCGGTTCTTAGAGGATCCGTGGGCTCGGTGGATCCGGATAGTTTGACAATCAAGTGTTCGGCATTTTCTCAGTCTGCGAGTGAGAATCCTGAACACGCTGACTTACTTGTGAGTGTTACTGTTTAAACCTGTTCTAGTCATGTCCGTATTTATGGTAGAGGGATAAAAGGTTAGTTAGTTTTGATAAGCAGCTAGATGGATTGATTGATAGATAGATAGATAGATAGATAGATAGATAGATAGGTAGATAGATAGATAGATAGATAGGTAGATAGATAGATAGATTGATAGATAGATAGATAGATAAACTGACAGACAGACAGATAGATAAATAAAAAAGTGCGAGCCAGTGTAGGGTAGGTCGATGACTGAATGGGTTAGAGGGTACTTAGATGGATAAATTGGTACGCAGTTGCTAAATTGTATGGTAGATAAACGGAAAAGCATTCGGACTGACTAGATTGCTTTCTGTGTCTTGCTTTTCTCATAGTGTTTCTTTCGTCTAATTAGTTTCCATCCTATGTTTTGTATTAGGCTGCCGGTGTTATACCACTGGTTGATGATGTATCTGTACACACGATCCGCAGGCAGCTCTTGATGGATCAACTTATACCAACGTGAGTTGTTTTCCCGCGCAAATATTTCCAATGCTAATTCTGACACGTCAATGTATATCGTCACATGGTTTACGATGCTTGCGCCTGCTTCTTATACAACTTACATCTGGGTGTAATGCTTGCTACTCTTACTGTGTTTCTCCACTGCTACTACTGAATTTCATTCCTATCCTTTCGTAAACGATGGTGAGTTATTGCTTCTGGCCTACACAAGTGGCTCCCCGAGTCCGGCGGAACTGCTTCTACCAACTGGGAAACGGGCGAGGGCGAGTGACTGGCGCGTGTAAACCAGTTTGCTTCGGGCAGATGAAGCTCGTTAGCCTGGGAGGGCATTTCATCTAAGGAAAGGAAAAACCTGATTTTAAACCTCTGCTGCATTGTGGGATACCCGATCGCGGGAAATGCTTCGGGAGAAAATCCTGAGGAAAAATCTGGAGCAGAGTCTCTTAGACGGTTAGTTGGTGTACACCACCTCTTTCTGGCAACTCCCTGCTGCCTTGCAGGTCGCACTTGGTTGTACAAAGGCTAGAGAAGCCGACTGGAACAGACGCTGAGTGGTGCTGGGGAAGCCGCTTCGTACCCAAATTCCAAAGAATTTTCATTGAAACCGACTCATCCTCCAGGAGGTGATAGTCAAAAGACAAAAGAACATTGATGAAGTACCACTTTTTATTCGTCGTGTATATACTAGATATTTGTTGTTGAACGGATGTGCAATCGTGCAGTACTTTGTGCTAAATTGATTAACCAGAGGCAGTGAGCTGCATGCTGAAACAGGCTGGAGTCTCACCACCATTTCCTGTTCTTTTTTCTTCCTCATATCTGTCTAGGTCTGGGCAACATGACAGTATTTAAGCCCATGTGCAGTCTCTGACTGTGCGGCACTTTGCCTGTATTGTTCCACCGACAGTTGTGACGCCAGCTTGTTAGAAAATTGAAGGCACTGTTTCCAACGTGGCCGATTGATGACTATCAACAATGCGAAGCGATTTATTCAAGCAGGGGATGAGCTGCTTTCAGCTGCTAAGCATACCGACAGCGTGTAAATACCGTCGTTCGATCGACTACTGCCTACCACTGTGGACGCGGCCTGATTGATGGCTCCTTCCGATCAGTACTCTGCGATCACGTGATAGGCTGTGAAAAATAAGCTCATCATGCGCTTGCGATATACATCTATGATCGCCACTGAATACCAACTATTCTCATGTTTGGTTACAAATTCCAGCTTCTATTTGTATGCAGTCGGACCATTCTACAGACACCAGCCAATCTGCTGTGTTAGAAAGTAAGCTTAGGCTGGACACGGTTTGAAAGGTACTTCAGCATCCAGCACTTCTCACCGGTAATTACTTGAAAAGCATTGCCTCACGTCGTAATATTTCACTGGTTCCGATTTCTATGGCACATATTCATCGGCATTCGCTGTTGGTGCTGGCAATTCCAATTACGGCTAATTATTCTTGTTTTGGAATCCTCCTGGAGTTTATTCCCCTGGGGCTGTTAGCCGAACTCGCATTAGTCGTTAAGGGGTTCTTCATTATCGTAGCTTTTAGTATTGTTATATGATTAATCTTGAGTATTGTCAACTAGAGTGGCGGAAAAATTTGTTGGGATTATTATTATTATTATATTTGCACAATCTGATACAGATATAGTGCCGTTCAACATAAACAATGAGATGTACAAAGCGAGAAGGGGGGTACAAAGCATTGTCATCGGCATCGTTGAACGTAGGCATGATAATACCCGGTTGCCTACACCGAAGTAGGGGAGATTTCGTTTAGGGGGTCCCACCCCGAGCCTTTACCCACAAGACAGTAGAGCGAGAGAGGTTCGCACCTATCGGTGGCCGGTGACCGACGAAGCGGTTCATACGCCCTTTTCTGGGAATTTCCAGTTTGGAGCCCGATAACCCCGTTGATAGGTTGGTGACTTCAGTTTTTGCCTGTGCACCATACAATGTCCTTGGATAGGACAAGGGGCAGTGACTTTTGGAGCGGCGAGTCACATACGCCGCGTCGTGATGTCATCATTGGATTTTTGTGGCTTTTTATAGGGAGAGCGCTTGCCAGGCGAAAAACACCACACCCTCAGACACCACCGCCGAACCTTTCGCTGAGCTCGGAGAACCGAGCCCACCCAGCTGGCACCACGTGGAGGTTTTTC
>JACCGJ010015991.1:38836-52815 GCA_013407085.1 Atriophallophorus winterbourni
GACAGACAGATAGATAGATAAATAAAAAAGTGCGAGCCAGTGTAGGGTAGGTCGATGACTGAATGGGTTAGAGGGTACTTAGATGGATAAATTGGTACGCAGTTGCTAAATTGTATGGTAGATAAACGGACAAGCATTCAAACTGACTAGATTGCTTTCTGTGTCTTGCTTTTCTCCCCTTGCTTTTCTTTCGTCTAATTAGTTTCCATCCTATGTTTTGTATTAGGCTGCCGGTGTTATACCACTGGTTGATGATGTATCCATACACACGATCCGCAGGCAGCTCTTGATGGATCAACTTATACCAACGTGAGTTGTTTTCCCACGCAAATATTTCCAATGCTAATTATTGCCGCCAGCTTCTTGTTACACCTTACATCTGAGGGTGTATGCTTGCTACTCTTATTGTATTTCTCACTGTTAGAGAATTAGCATTTCCTACTCCTTTAGTAACGATCGGTGAGTTTATTGCTGCTCACATGGAGATAGTACAGGTTTTATTCTGTAGTGTATATATTGATATGGTTTTTGCAAGGAATGGGAGTCGTGCAGTATTTTGTGATGTTGGCTAAACACCGTGCCAAACACCGTGTGAGTGACCAGAGGGTAGTGTAGATTCTGCAGGGGGTAGCTGCCTGCGGAAACAGTGCGGCGTCTCACCACATTTCATGTTTTCTTGCTTCCTCATATCTGTCTGGCTGGGCAACATGACAGTATTTAAGCCCAGTGCAGTCTCGGAGTGCGCGGGCCACTGCCGTATAGGATTTGTTTAATACCATACCATAGATATTTGTTCACCGACGTGGTGACGCCAGCTTGTTTTTTTTGTAGAAAATCTGAAGGCACTGTTTCCAACGTGGCCGATTGATGATTACAAAACATACGAAGCGATTTTCTTCAAGCTGCTTTCAGTGCTAAGCATACACGAAAGCGTGCAAATACGTCGTTCAATCCGAGTACTGATCCCACTGTGGACGCCTGCTGATTGATGAGTCCTTCCGAAACAGAAACTACTGCGATCACGTGATAGGTGTGGAAAACAGCTCACATGCGCTTGCGATATACATCTATGATCGCCCACTGAATACAAAACTTTCATGTTTAGTTAAAATTCAGCTTCTATGTGTATGCAGTTGGACATTCTACAGACCACGAGCCAATCTGCGTGTTCGAAACGTAAGCTTAGGATGGACACGGTTTGAAATTTTTGAAAAGGGTACTTCAGCATCCCAGCACTTCTCACCGGTAATTACTGAAAAGCATTGCCGCACGTCGTAATATTTCACTGGTTCCGATTTCTATGGCATATATTCATCGGCATTCGCTGTTGGTGCTGGCAATTCCAATTACGGCTTATTATTCTTGTTTTGGAATCCTCCTGGATTTTATTCCCCTGGGGCTGTTAGCCGAACTCGCATTAGTCGTTAAGGGGTTCTTCATTTTCGTAGCTTTTAGTATTGTTATATGATTAATCTTGAGTATTGTCAACTAGAGTGGCGGAAAAATTTGTTGGGATGCGTGGTATTGAATGTTGCAAGGAAACAGCCGTACTGATGTCGCTCTGCTCGTACACAAACTTGATTAAACGCGCGTTTCAATCGAGAACCATGTGCCCCATCCTTGTTTTCAGTGCACTCGAACATTCGAGGGTTTTCAAGTCCCACTCTCCCGTTCGTTTGATAGCGCATTCTGTTTGAAGAGTACTTGATGCCAAACCTGTTGATAAATACCTTTTGATTTCAAATCTGTTTGTTTTCTATTTCTATTTCCTTACTTTAACGGTCTAATTGGCAAACTGTCAGCGGCGATATCTGTTTTCCGGTGCCGTTGATGGCTTCTTATTAACTTTTACTTTATGTTTGTATGAGTAGACGCTTCATTGATATCTAGATTCCCATCAGTCGGAGGCGAAATCATTGCAGGTTGTTATCTAGTCACCTTCCAACGTCAGTATACTGCCCTGGGCATTTATATTCTCCTTCATAGTCGACTGCCTGATCCAAGCAAATTACTGCACAGTTATAGACCATACGTGGGCTAAGATACTGTCCGGTTGCCCACACACATATGTATGCCAGTAAGCTTTCAATACATGCTACCGATGATGAAGTCTAAAAAAGAAAGCTATTTTTGTACTTGACTGCCTTGATAGTATATCCGTTCCGATGATACCCGTTGTTATCAGGTTCCAATCATGCTATTTCTTTCGTTTCACAGATTAAAAGGCATTGCAAACCAATTCTCTATACCCCACCAACCGGTCCTACGTGTACTTGAGAATGCTGTGGTCCATTTCAAGTTAGTAGATTGGTTTTTATACGTCTACATGTTTCGAGCTGCTCCCTGTTTAATGTGCGCGCTATCTGAATTGCTGTTCACGCTTATGTATACTCACAACCAACGCTCAGCTCTTGGTACGATGGTATGGTATGAAAGCACAAGCCTGATCCAGGCAAAGTGCCGTACAATCAGAGACTGCACGTGGGCTACAATACTGTCAGGTTGCCCAGGCCTAGACAGATATGAGGGGGGAATAGGTACGATACAACGCCTTGCGAACCCTCCTTATCTGGTATGAAAGCACAAGCCAGATCCAGGCAAAGTGCCGCACAGTTAGAGACTGCACGTGGGCTAAGATACTGTCAGGTTGCCCAGGTCTAGACAGATATGAGGAAGAAAAAAGAGAGACTCCAGCCTGTTTCAGCATGCAGCTCACAACCGTTGGCCAATCAATTTAAATCAATTTAACCCTCCTTATCTCTCAAATACATATATGGTCTGACGTAATGCGCTGAACCTTTCGGCCTTGTATGTTAGTACCTCGAATTACTGACACTAAGGTTATGCGCTTTGGGGCGCAATGCTTTTTTTGCGGGATTTATTTATCGATCAATGCGCTCCTGCTGAACACTAAGAGACTCGCTCTCGTGTTAACTAACGTTTTGAGACATGATACATGTTGCTTCCATTCTGGAAGCCTGTGTGATATTCAGCTGCTTGAGATTTTATTTCAGACACTTGTTGTGGAGTCCATGCAAAGTTTACTTGTGTAAACGTCGTCTTTGCAGCGTTAGGGTATTAACTGGCGTCGGTAAACACAATGCAAGCATGCGGGATTTTGGAAGTGTGAATGTAATGCAGTAACAAACGGATATGCCACTGACGGATAAACACTAGTCTCCGCTTCATTTTCGTTGCTATGTCGCTCTGAATATTAAACTAGCTGCAGTTGGGGCGATCTGTCTCCCAGGTTGAAATCCGAGAGATCAGAGTTCACATTGGCTTTCCACTTAGTGATTTCGGTCAAAATCATGTGCAATAGTGGTCTTGTTGAAGATATCATCGTGGAATGTGTTTTATTGATCGTGTACGCTGTCAAGTAGAGGGACGAGGAACGCCCGTTATGATGCGTGACAATGGAAGCCGCAAGTGATACTTGTTGGATTCGAGGTGTAATTATCTGATTCCATTGTGTCTGTCTAACCTTCGACAAAGGATGTCGTAGCCGGGGAAGGCAGTGGGGATTAGCTATCACTGTTTATAAAATGCTCCCATATGGCATGCGTCTCAAATAGCCTCTGACAACAAAGTCCAGCTTCTGGCCTGCACGAGTGGCTCCCCGAGCCCGGCGGAACTGCTTCTACCAACGGGAGAAGGGGTGAGTGACTGACGCCTGAAAACCAGTTTGCTTCGGGCAGATGGAGCTCGTTAGGCATTTCATCTAAGTAAAAGGAAAACTCTGATTTTCACCCTCCGGTGGCTTGAGGGATACCCTATCGCGGGAAAGGATTCGGGAGAAAACCTCGGGAAAAATCTGGTGCAGAGTCTCGTACAAGGTTAGTTGGTGCACACCACCTCTTTCTGGCAACTCCCTGTTGCATTGCAGGTCTTGCTTGGTTGTGCAAAGGCTATAGAAGCCGACTGGAACAAACGCCAAGTGGTGCTGGGGACGCCGCTTTGTATTCAAATTCAATTCAAAGAATCTTCATTGAAGCCGACTCATCCTCCAGGAGTAGATACAAAAGTAAAAGTAAAGTAGCTTTTCAAGTCCTATCATTCCCCGACTTAATGCGATCTTAGCGTGTTTAGCTGTTTGCGTTTCGCCTGTATTCCACAAAGAACCCCATGAACGTAGTTATTTTGAACGTATAGTAACTCATAATGGTGAAACTTGTCAACGCAATAAAGATTATCAAGAAATGATTCTTGTGCTCCTCCCCATTGCTTTCGTCTGCTGTAAAAAATGTTTTTGATATAAGCTACTCATAAGTAGTTGGTAGCAAAAACAATTTATGAACCTCGCTTGAATCGTGTCATACTGGCCAAAGTGATGTGTTGCTCACATCCCCCGAAATTACACTCCAATACCGGTTTCTAGCTGTTTGCCGTCATCAGGTGGAGACACTAAGATCAGATTCAGTGAGCCTTGACATACTAGTGTTCACGATAACATCACATTTTCTTCCGCTAACACAATTCATTGTGCCGCTCTGTTTTTTCTTACAGCCTGACCAAGCAAAATATTCATTTGAAGCCAATTGAACGAACTCTGGTGGCGTTAAGTTTGCTCAGCTTGATGATACCCACGGGGTCCACCGCACCCTTCCTGAAGATGGACCAACTTAGCCAAGCATTGAAGCGCATTACCACACGGTCAGCTAGCGAATTCGAGGAATTGGTGCTTCAGCCGATGCGGTTATTGTTCAATCGTTGTACATGAATCTACTTTTTTCGTGTAAATATATATTTCCAGAAAATAATGTTGTGAGGCATGTTGATTGAAATTTGCAAATGGATGAAAGCTATTCATAACAATACACAGTACCTGCACCATCGGCGGCGTGATATGTTCCGTGGCCATATAACCACTCACCCTCTCCCATCCTAGAGACGATGTTTCTAAATTGAAGGCTCAACTAGCTTTCTTTAGTTCGTCGGGTCGATTTCTGGAGCTTTCGTATCTATTTTACACACGGCTTTTTATCTCAGGTAAGACCTACCATGTTTATAAAGACTTCCAAAGCTAAACCAATGTGGACACGTAGCAAACACGGATGACAGTCCTTGCTTTGAACACCACGTCCGTAGTCTGCTCTCTAGAACAGCCCATTACACTTGTTCATCATCAGAGGCAGCATTACACCTAAAAAAACTCTTCAAAGCTCTAAGGCTGGGATTGACAGGAGAGTTGTTAAGAGCCAGGAACAGTTTGAAGTGTAGGACCAGCAGTGCGCTACGTCCAATGCACTATGGATTTGGGTCTTGTAATCATAGCCATAGTTGTAAGCCAGGTCGCCCATGCCTAGACGGAACACCTAGGGTTCTCGACCAAAGCCTGATCCACAATGCAGCAGGTTGGTTTGAAACTGTGTTCGTCTGACCTCTATCCATTGACCTTCCTGGTATCAGTGGCTCTGAAGGTGCCCGGAGAGCACCACGCAATGGCATATGGAGGTATACAAACAATCGCACCCGTTAAGGTCCAGTCTCAGTGCGCCCATTATGATTACTCATCGTTCTATTGTTCCAATCACAGTCAATCAAACTTTCCAAACTTTGGTAGGGGATGTTATAGATATGATTAATGTAAACACAATGCTGTAGCTGGGCCAATTGATTCACGTTAGGTTGCTCAACCGTATATAGATGTAAGTGATAATGACATTGTGATTTGTGCAAGTCAGTTGAGTGTATGGCTCGAAACATTGGCGATAAATCGACATCAGGGGAAAGGATCCATTACTCCGGTGTCCCCAAAACCGTGGGGACAAAGTGAAAATATAAAAAATGGCGTCTAAATCGACTATAAATCTCGCTCATTTTGTCTATTATATTTTCTGAAAGCTAACGTTACCGTTCTGCGTTACCAGCGCAGCACAAAGTATTGCATGCATGTATCCTTGTGCTGAAATGCTGTTTATTCCCATGCCCCTAGAAAGGCGATGTAACAAATTGTCGCCAAAAAGGGCCATTTTTCTTCATCAGGTCAGTGCTCATCTGCGGTGTCATTAGCACGAAGATGTGTAGGCAATACCGATGTGACCAACTGAAAGGATACACAAGGCTGTCGTTGAGTTTTTCGAGGATAGACGTGAATTCTGTTTTAAGATGGTGGTGAGGAACTAGCTCTTAGAACGAATCGAAGCTTCATCGAACATTTCAGCTCGGGCTGTTGGAAGGTTGTTTAAACCAATGGCTCTCCCATGACCCCATCATACATACCGTAATAATTACCAATAAGCGCAGCTTTTTTACACCGAAGTTAATTTCATTCCAATAGTCTGTTGGATCTTATTTTTAGTTGCTCTAACGTTGTGAAGCATAGAAACCGTGACGGGCTGGTGCTGTACATGCATAGTCGACATCGACCGAAGCACAACAACACCAACATGTGCATAAGCTAATCGCCATTGGACGGATTTGCTTGTGATGGATTAAGGTTAATACACATTGCGTGATCGGCAAAAGCTCCAGCGAGAAAGAAGCACCATCGCCAATAACCGAAGCCACAGATGATTGCCAATAAACACGTACGCGGCGAACAGCCATGTATGGTGATGGTATGAACGCACAAGCCTGATCCAGGCAACGTGCCGCGCAGTCACAGACTGCACGTGGGCTAAGATACTGTCAGGTTGCACAGGTCTAGACGGATATGAGATAGAAAATAGAAATGGCAGTGGGACTCCAGCGTGGTTCACATAGGTACTGCACGATTTCACATCCGTGTCATGTAGTATAGATGCTTTTACATCTGATACACAGAGAAGCTAAGCAAAGTATCACATGTGAGCTGAGATAATGTCAGGTGGCCTAATAGAATGTATGTGGTCTAATGTACTCTGAGATAATCCAGACATAACAAGATATTGAAGTGATAATTATAGTAGCGTCGCATGTTATCACCCGTGGCAAAAAGCCTATGCTAATTTTACGTGTGCAGCAGAGAACGCAGAAATAGGCCGACATTGAAACAGCAACCTCACGTAGCACATTGCCGAAATCAGATAGTGTTCCGCATTGAAACGATAGCAATTATAAACCCCAGCTCCAGTTTAGTCAAAAAGCAAAAAAACATGAGTAGGTACGTGATTTATTACAATGGAATAAAATAAAAGATTAAGTCAGGGAATCAAGCTCAAGGGAACGTCAATACCGGACCAGGGACAAAGCGATTCGTCGGTGACTGCCAGGACGATGCAGTAGTGGTCAAATAATTGCTGCGAAACCTCCATTTCATCCAAAAATTCTACTTTTTCAATGCTGCATGTGATGGAAGGAAATAAGCAATGAAAGAACCTGTATTGAACATGGTGACGATCGATGTGTTGATTTTCATGAATTCGTGTGAAATTGTGCTGATCGTGCTACTCATAAGTAGTGTTTGAATGAATTAAAACGATCAAGGCAAGATTGTAAGGTTCCGGTGAAATGTCTGAACTTGGGTTATTCATTGGATCAATAAGATCGGTGTTCACATCCGATTTAATTCATTGCGTACGGCGATGGTTAGGCTAATCTTTTTTCAAACTATTGTAGGCGGTCGATTGGAAACAAAACCTTTTCCGGGGTTCTTTGTTTACCATTTCTCCCCAGTTTCTTTCCCACACTAATGAATTCAAGCAACGCAAAACCTGTCGGGGGTGCGTGCGTGAGATAGTACTTCAAGCGAATGAGGATTTTGTTCAAACTATGGGTTAATCCCAATCTAGAAGTATCTGGGTATATCTGATCAAACAGGTTGTTGTGCCAACCTCATCTAACAGTGGCTTTTCATGCATTGTTTTTCATTTACCCACCGCATTCACGCATGCGGATCGTCCCGTTCCTCTCTGATGAGTGCTAACAGCACGATACAGGATGTTTGTGTGCGTGTGATGGAAAATCATGTGAATGAAGGTTTTTCTTCCAGCACATGAGTGGGCAATTGCGATTAACCTGGTTGGTCCTACCAACACTATTGTAAACTTGCTGTCTTTGTCTGATGGGCGCACACCACAAACCTGTAACTATGTGTGTTTGATGTTGTACAGTGATTAGTTGTTTCATAGATTTATCGATGCACACACCGGCAGCCCGTTTTACAGAAATGCGAAAGGTTCGACAGGCAAAACAGTGATATCAGCGGTGCATTTGGTCTTGCTATGGAACGGACAGTTTAATGATTCTCTCATTTTGGATATTAGATCATACATCCACAAGGACTGATGCGACATGGATGTACAATCGTGCAGCATTTCTGTATTGTGAAGATAGCACTGTGCTACATTGATTTGATGAGCTGCACGGGGAAACACGCTGGAGTACGACTAACAGCTCTATATATGTCTAGGCCTGTGCAACCTGACATTATGTAAGCTCACGTGCAGCCTGTGACTGCGCGGCAGTTTGCTCGCAGAAAGAATTGAAATTCAAACCTCTCGCGCCATTTGTAGCGAGGAGCTTAAGGTCGAGGCAGGAGGCATGTGAGCGAATGCCTCGAGAGGATCGCAACAATTTGCTGAGATACACTGGGGGTACCGAGCTAATGGTCGAATGTGACATTTCGTGGATGTCTAAGAAGCTAAGCAGTTGATTTTCATTACAGTTACATCAGTACTTCTGTGCTGTGGGGCTAACACCGTGCTAAATTGATTGGCCACCATTAGTGAACTGCACGCTGAAACACGCTGGACTTTCACTACCATTCCTGCTTGTGCTTTCCTTCTCATATCTGTCTAGGCCTCGGCAACCTGACAGTATCTAAGCTCACGTACAGTCGATGACTGTGTGACCATCTGCCTGGATCATGCTTCCAATTTCACACACACTGGTGCAACAGTGGCATATATGTCGCATCGATTACTTGAATAATAAGCATGTACTTTGTTAATATCCTGATGCACGTGAACCAGCGGAAAACATGCAGGCTGCTGGAAACACAACTCGAGGTTGGACACGAGTTACTGTTATTTCTACGTTGCAGCGGTTTTTTGAGAATGTGCTACTTGGATTTGTACAAAATTTGACTTAGAGATGAGCAGCGCACTTACCGTGAACGTGTTTTCCCAGAGAATGACTGATAAACTTGGTTTATGGTCCACGATTCGGCTTTCTTCCAACCAGCATCAAGAAAGCTGAGTAGACAAATCAAGAGTTAGTGATAATACGATGGGGTGCGATTTCGGGAAATCTGTGAACATAGATAGGCGGATGAATCATCATCATCATCATGAAGCAAGTCTGGAGCCAGACAAAGTGCTAAGCAATAAGACGCAAGCGCGCAAAAATTAGTCAAGCGGAATATGCAAAAGTAAACGCACAAAAAAGCAGCTTGTTTTTGTAGTTTCACTGCATGCGAATTTGAGGGGTCTTGGGTTTGGTTTTTTCATCAAATATAATATGCTAATAACATACCGGATAAAAGATTAGGACATATAATAAAATACAGTGCCGCCACTGATTTCGGTTTGCAGCCATATCTCGTAAGGTTTCCAGCCAACTATTAGGTGGATTTTTTGGACCCCACCCAAGCAAACGAATACACCACCACTGAGCCTAGCGCTACGGTGAGTTTCTTCATCCCAACGCGCCACGTCATGGACTGGCCACCCGATCGTTTCTGCCAGGCTCTGCGAATAAGGCACGGTGCGGTAAACGGTGATGAGACATTCTTAAAACATGTCCCAGCCATCGCAAGCGCGCAAGCATCAGCATTTATCTCAGTCCATGGCTACTTGGTCCTAACACCCGCTAGTAGACATCTATATTTGTAACACGATGCTGCCACCGAATGCGAGCAATCCTACGCAGCGAACGCGTGTCAAAAACAGAAAGCCAACAGACATCTTCCACTCGGATAGACCAGGTTTCGTAGCCATAAAGGAGTGTAGCACGCACCACTGCGCCTTTGGTATGGAGTGAAACATCGCGTCGACGCTACAAATTTTGAAGGTTAGCAAACGCTACGCCCGCTTTGCGAACACGTGAGACGGATGAATAGGAACACAGATAAAAATACAAATAAATTTGCGCATTTCCTAGACGGAATGCTGATGTTTGTAATCCAAGGTAGACGAGATTAGGAATGACTGAGCTTATGTTTGTGACTACTCATCTGTACTAACCACATCGACATATTCACAAAGTTGATAACGACTATCCATAATGGAAGCAATGGGCTCATATGAGCTCATCAGGGGTACATATCCCCTTCCGATTCGGGTGGGATTGGAACCCCCGACCATCACCATTGTAGTCCCACGCATTAACGACCTGATCTACCGTCCACCGTTTGATCGATCGGAATTAATCGTTTATGAATCTTTCTCCACACTGGCACATTTGAGTAGCTTTGTTTGCCCGTCCAGTCCTGAAGGAGCCAGCAACATCTGTTATGGTCGCCCGACCGACACAGCTTATTGCAGCATGAATACGCAAGCTCTATGCTAGGGAATAACGATTCATATTGACGAAGATGGGCAAGAGTTGAACAGGTCGGACAAAATGGATATATACAATTCACGGTAAGTGTTGAAAAAGACGTTCATACACGCATACCACGTGGTTTGCAGAACGGAAACGAACATTTTCGGATGTGTTGTGATAATCATCCACGGGTTTAGAATCCCGAAGCAGCCAACATTTAAAAATGACCAAATCTGCAACCGAATTGAGGCAGTTTGATGACCTGTTAATCGCCAGGTTCTTGCACCACCAGCTCTTCTGCACACACGGTTCTTTTCAAAAAGAAGCTTTGTAGCTAAAACGCACTGTAACTAGAACTCCCCAAACAAGCCGAGGTTGTATGGAAAGAGAAGGGATTATGTAACGGTCAGATCGTCTAAGCATCTACGAAAAATCCGACAGAGAAAGCTGACAATACCATCTTTTAAAAAGACTTATCCACTAGTGTGTGCGACTAACGTCTTCCTAGCATCAGACACCGTGGTTGTTTAAAGAAAAATACAGTTTACTACACCTGGGTGGGGTGTGGACGGGACCTTAACGTGGTGTGATGGTTTAAGTACCTCCATGACCCATTGAGCTAAACTTGGTGGTTCTCTCCGGGCACCATTAGAACCACTCATACAAGGAAGGCTGATGAATAGAGGTCAGACCATCCCGATATCAACCCAAAACCCGCTGTCTTGTGGGTCAGGCTTCATAGTAAAAGGCTTTAGTCAAGAATCACGATTGTTTATACGTCTAGCCATGAGCGACTTGACAGTCCCCGCGCACACATACAACAATGACTATAACTACAAGCAAGTACAAACACAAGGTTGAAGTCCCGATGACGTTTGATGCAAGAATCGGTAAAACTGTAGTCAGGCAAATTGCAAGGAGTCTCATTAAAGTGGAAATGAACGCATTCGCCGTTGCTGATGGCACGTTTTTGAAAGTGGCTAATCCTCACGGCAATGCATGAATAAGCTCGTCACCCTACGCTATTCGAAGATCACTTCGATACACCGCTGGTTTCATTTGATAAACCCTGATAACAAGGGCAGCATGACACCAAGTGCTTAACTGCCATACAACCATGACATGATAGAATGCTAAGGAGATGGAAAAGAGGTATGCGACGAACTTGTATAAGAGTAAGCGCAAACACTTTGGGATGAGGGGCCTACATCCCTTCAACCATGTGTATTGAACGAGTGGAATGAAATTAGCACGACAGATTCCTGGTGGTTTTCACTATCACGCATCAAAATAAGCCTTCCTGGACAATCTACTTGAGAGGTACACGATTAATCAAACATACTGAGAAGATGCCTACAACGAAACGATTCCGAGCCATGACCCTAAGAGTGACTAGACATGACCAAGTTTGACCACGCGGTCCTCAACCAGGAAGACAGGCCGCCCCGGGTAGTTTAGCTGTTATAGCTGTCATGTGCCTTAGATAGGTCAGATTATAGCCATAGGTATGATATGGTATGAAAGCACAATCCTGATCCAGATATGAAGGAGGACGTAGAAATGGTATGTATGAAAGCACAAGCCTGATCCAGGCAAAGTGCCGCACAGTCAGAGACTGCATGTGGGCTGAGATACTGTCAGGTTGCCCAGGCCTAGACAGATATGAAGGAGGCAATAGAAGTGGTTGTGAGACTCTAGCTTGTTTCAGTATGCAGCTCACTACCGTTGGCCAATCAAAGTAGCACAATGTTAGCCGCACAGCACATAAATGCTGCACGATTGCACATCCGTAGAAATGGTATGGTATGAAAGCAAAAGCCTGATCCAAGCAAAGTGTCACACAGTCAGAAACTGCACGTGCGCGACATTGCTGTCAGGTTGACCAGGCCTAGACAGATTAGGAGTAGGTCTGGGACTTGAAAGGTTGCATGAAAATATTGGAAATATAGTAATAATACAACGAATAAAATCTCACGCCTGGATTGAAGCAAAGTACGCGATTAGCTGATAAATACACGCGAGGAAGATGGTGTGTGGACCTACATAGAAAAGTGAAATAGCGATAGGAGCAATGGAGCTGAGCGGGGTTCTGAGTTTAGAATCATTAACGTTACTAGTATAAACGAGGAAAAAACTCACCGCCGTTCTTGACTTTGTAATGTCTGGCACACGGGCAGACCAGGTAAATCACAGCCACGTTTGCGAAAGTTGTCAAGCATAATTGCACCAAAGCGATCAGACATGTTCACCTAGAACAAAAGCCGGGAGATATTAAACTGCAGTAGGCTGTAGAACAGTTTTTGGTAAACAGTGCACAATCCTATAGAGACATCAATCGAGAATGGAGGAAAACAACACAACATGCTTCTTCATCATCACAACACACGAGTCGAGTGCCAGATATATGGATGAAATCGCAAGCCTGGATGTGCACAGATGTGCAATACCTCTGTGGTATGCAGCAAACACCGTGTTAAATTGACTTGCCACCGCAGTGAGCTGCATGCGAAAACACGCTAGAGCCTCACTGCCATTTCCTTTATATCTGTCCAAGCCTGGATAACCTGACAATAACTTAGCCCACGTGCATGCTACGAATGTGCGGCAATTTGCATGTATCCAGGAAATGTTGCGTACACGCAGCATTTTCCGTACTACGCAGGGAACACCGCGTGAAACCAATTCGCTACCTGTGCTGAGATGTACATGAAGAGCTGTAGAGCTTTACAACCATAATTTCGTACATATATATATATATATATATATATATATATATATATATATATATATGTACGAAATTATGGTTGTTATATATATCTATATATATTATCCGCTTGCGCCGAGAATGGACCTTGACGTGGTGCAGCGGCTGAGTGCCTCGATGATCCATTGAGCTATACTGGGTGATGTCTTCGTGGCATCTTCAGAGGTACTCATACCAGGTTGGTCAATGGTGAGAAGCCAGACAAACACAGTCTCCTTGTCCCTCGCGGACATTGTATACCAGAAGAGGCGTATGAATCCACAAGGATCACCGGCTCGACTGGTTGGATGATGTCAGGAGTCCCTGCTTGGTCTCTACCTCGCGAATGGCTTGTGAACTGTACCTACAGTATCCGGCCCCGATAGGTGCGATCCTTAATCTCGCTCCGCTGCCTTGCGGGTTAGGCTTTCGAGCCAAAGGCTTGAGGTGGAAGTCCTCAAGATCAACTCCTCTACTTCGGCCTGGGCAACCGGGTAGTATCACTCCCACACCAAATTGATTGGGTGGACTTTGTCATTTTTTAATGATTGTGAAAAATAAAAAAATAATATAGATATATATAGATAGAGAGCTATATATACTATATATATATATATATATATATATATATAATATATATTATAATGATATATATATATATATTATATATTATATTAGATACTATATATATATATAAGCATGGTCAACCCGGCAGTACTTCAGCCCACGTACAGTCTCGAATTGCTACCGGCAGTGAGCTACACGCGAAAACACCCTGTAGTCTTACTGCCATTTCTATTTTCGTTTTGTCAAATCTATCTAGGCCTGG
>JACCGJ010015992.1:0-82046 GCA_013407085.1 Atriophallophorus winterbourni
ATCATCATCAAAGACAGCATTACACCGGTAGCACGTACCGAATGCGTAACTGCCATACAACCATGAAAAATGAAAATCCTAAAAGGTGGGGAAGGGTGGGACTTAAATTGCTACGGCTTCTATAGAAGAGTAAGCACAAACAAACTGGGAAGAGGTGCCTACACCTCGAATGGAACATACATTCAAACAAGTTTCGTGAACGAGTAGAGCGACATCAACATGACAGCTTCCTATACACAATCGATACAGATATGGTGCTGTTCAACAGAACATGAAAATGTACAAAGCGAGTAGGGGTACAAATCGGGTAGAAATAGTGAGAAAAGAAACAGTGAGGGGAACAGTGGGTAAATTTTTGTCCATTTACACACATCATTTTGTTGAATTTTTTAATAAAGTTTTTGAACAGGAAAATGTCAGGGAGTAATAGAGATGATGCACTATTTCCATTGATGTCGGTTCATTGCCATCGTTGCCAATGTGTCGAGCCATACACTCTCACCTTCTCTTGCACCCCATCCAGGCAAGCGCGCCCGTCCAACCCTAGCTAAACCGGAAGTGAGCCTTTTCAAGCCACTCTTCCATGTTAGTGGCTGACCGCCAGCCACTTTTTTCAGTCTGTACCAGCTGACGCATAAAGCGCTCGGCGTGGTAACCGTTGGGGTTTCAGGCGCAGGACGTGCCCCAACAAGCGGAGGCGACGTCGGTTAATGGCTGTCTGAACACTATGCCGTTGCTTCCTAAGACGCGGCGCCTGCCTCAGAATTGCAACGTGTGTTGCCCCCCCTACGTGAGCAATGCTTTGCAGACACGTTGTACGAATACCTCAAGCCTCCCTAACATATTCTGACGAACTGTCAACTTCACTCCCCGTATAGCAATACGGTGTTCCTGAGACGGTGCTGATTGAACTGCTGAGAGAAATATTCTCTCCATCTTTCTAAAAGTATGTGAAGGTTCGTTGTGCGCGAGCCATCATCTTTGAGGATGGTTTCACTCAGACCTTGCGGCTTAGGGCTACAGACACGAATCAATTGTAAAGTCTCCTCATGTTGCTCATGGCTGACGCTCTTTCCATCTCCGAGGCGCGTCTTCCCCCCAAGTCTCACGGTCACATCTCAGACTATCTTCGATTAGGAGTCTAAGACACTTCCGATCGTCCTCATACTCTAAACCACTCGATATGGCACGGCGCTGTTCGAGTAGCGTGAGGGACTCTGCAGTGACCCAGCGGTATAACGGTTGACGAGTGACTTTGCAGCATTCCGTAGCAGAGTCATAGAGTGCTTGTTTAAAGTAGTGCTGAAAATTCCCTATTTGCTGTCCGTAATATCTGGTTATGTGGTGTGTTGTGGAAATTCATGCAAATATTGATTTTTCCGACTTACATTTTTCAAATGCATAAACTATTTACTCGAGGTAATTCACAATCGATTAGGTATTTGAACAGATAAACTTCTGGTCTAAGTTAAATTATCTCTTCAACAATGGAATCAAACCTTTTTAAATTTTACTTTTCCATCAAGAACAGTTTTGAAGAACTACCAATCCTCTACATCGAGGCTTCAATTTTTTCTTTCGTTCATTAATATTTCACAGAATGCATTTTTGGATGGGCACTCTCAGAAGACCATACCAAATTACAGAGAGCAATGAACAGCGGATAGGTCCTATGAATGATGCTATCATTGTTACCTCTAATGCACATTCAACTCATTGCTAAATAAAACTTTGACTGAGAAATCCTGCAATTACCTAATTTTGCTAGCAATCAAATTTGATGACTCTTTATTTAATGATTCGAATACTTCTAAATGTTGAACTATATCAGCAATGGGATATTTGAAATTTTGCCGTCAACAAAGCTTGAGTATAAGTTGCAGTTGTTCAACTGTAATATTTTACAGCAAATCCTGACATTGATCTACCCAAACGCGTTATAATGTTTTCCATGTACTTCCAACATCATACATTATTTTTGGTGCCAGCAATTATCTGAACTTCTAACGGAGGAAAAACTCTCTGGGGTGCCTATAATGGTTTTTGCCAACAAACAAGATTTAATGTCCGCAGAAAAAGCGGATAAAATATCATCGGGCCTCGGGTTGTTGACAATTCGCGATAGACCTTGGCAAATTCAAGGCTGTTCCGCAGTGAACGGGCAAGGAATAAAGGCAAGTGATTATCTAGCTTGACGTTTTGAATCTCGTATGTTCATTCTAACAATAATATGTTAAACGGTGTTCTTCATATTTTTGTTTATTGCAGGAAGGAATGGAATGGGTAATAAAATCTGTAAATATGCGAAGATGAATTATGTAAGCAGCAGGTATTCTACATAAAATCTTCTTCAAGAACTCAACCGTCAAGGTGTTGAACGTTGTGGAATAAAAAATTCTCATTTGACAGAGTTTGTTCTTAATTTTGTTTATGCTCCCAAGTTTAATATACTCAAGTGCACTAGTAATAAGCTTTAAGACAAAACACTGTAAAATTTCATCATCAGTATTCGCTGTAGTCGATCTAATTTTGGAAAAATTAGGCGTGAGATAGCTCATATGCAATCCCATTTTATTCTGAACTTATAATTCCACAGATTGTTGTGTGTTGGCTATAAGGACAGAATATTTCTATTACTATAGCCGGCGGCTCAAACAACTGGAGTAGTTTAAGCGAATCTCTGTCTTGAATCTTAAAATATAATATTGATTACATACGAACTGACTCAAAACGTTTTACCGAAAGTTTCGCTAGACAGGATCAGTTAATCGATATGCTCTTCAACCAAGTCATTTATAAATACATGCTACACAACCTTAACAATATTTCTGCAATTATCTGAACAAACTATCATTTTCCGATAATCTATTGATACCTAAATGCCAAATGCAAGTCATCAAGTTCATCTACCCAAAATAATATTTCATAAAATAGCATCTTGCAACAATATTCGAATTGTATCAATATGCCAACTAATTTCGAATGGAAATATGAGGAATTCGAGCAAAAGATACAAGCAAGATACGATTTTCTGATGAATAGAAGCGTACAGATACTTCTCCTATACTGGGTTAGCAATGGACCTGTAATACAAAGGGGTGTGTTTGAATCCCATTGTCGCTTTTCGAATAAATTGAACTGCGTGTCTATAGTCAGTATATTAATTACTTCAACTCTGACAATGAGAGTCTATTCCACTGGATTTGCCTTATATTAAAATTGCGAAGTTTCACAAGAATTCAGATTGGAATGGAAATCGAGTTGACCACAGAAAAACCATTCCCAAATTAATTTTCGTAAACCGTTATTCACATGTTTAAATTAGCTCGTCATTTTGCATTCAAAAGATCAGCTAGAGAGAATGTCCAAACTGGGTATTCTACTGCAAGTTTTCTTGTTGCTTAATCGAAAATTTTGATCACATAAGCAAGGAAGAATTATTGATTATCCTTACTGCTAAAACTATAAGGCTTCGTCGGCATTTTAGTGGTTCAGTTCACTTGGATTTGAACGAGAATGTGTTTGTCGCTCATCGCGTTTAAATGTTTCCGTCACTCTATTGCCGAAACGCATTTCTGGACGGACAACATGAATTCATATTCGTGGTTCGGACCAACTATTCAATCTGAATGGTTCGAGGTCACAATCTAAAGTATGAGATGTGCTATCTCACAGAGTGTTACTTTCTGACCCTGCAGCTTTGAATATCTACTTCAAGAGGAACCTTCAGTAGCTAATTAGCTGCTATCAGTCGCCGGAAAAAATTGGCGTGATAAAATATGTGCAAATCTCAGGTCAAAGTATTGCCGGATATCTCATGGGTAAAAATTGGAATTGAAAATCTGACAAGCAGAGCATTTGGCAATTTAGTTCTAATGTCATGGAATACAGCATAAACTGTGTGCAAGAATAAAGACGATTGTAAATTGCGTGCACACGAAGGGAAATCGTGAAGCATTAATAAAAAACGAAGTTAATCAAGCTACATTCCATACAGAAATACATCATAAAATGCCGTAACTAAAAATTTGATAATGCCATTTTGGAATATCTTTACAAACGGTGTACACACTACTTCTAAAGCGTAATATTTGTTGGCTAATTCATGTAAACTGTAATGATTAATCGGAATTTACGTATTGGCTCTGTCTTATTCGGATCGATTAAAGCCGGGGATAAGCTCCCACTGTTTATAAAATGCTCCCATATGGCATGCGTCTCAAATAGCATCTGACAACCAAGTCCAGCTTCTGACCTGCACGAGTGGCTCGCCGAGCCCGGCGGAACTGCTTCTACCAACAGGAGAAGGGGCGAGGGCGAGTGACTGGCGCCTGAAAACCAGTTTGCTTCGGGCAGATGTAGCTCGTTAGCCCGGGAGGGCATTTCATCTAAGGGAAGGAAAACCCTGATTTTTGAACCTCCGCTGCCTTGTGGGATACCCGATCGCGGGAAAGGCTTCGGGAGAAAACCCTGAGGAAAAACCTGGAACAGAGTCTGGTAGACCACCTCTTTCTGGCAACTCCCTGCTGCCTTGCAGGTCGCACTTGGTTGTGCGAAGGCTAGAGAAGCTGACTCGAACAAACGCCGAGTGGTGCTGGGGACGCCGCTTTGTACCCAAATTCCCAAGAATCTTCTTTGAAGCCGACTCAGGAGAATAGTCGCACAAAGTAAGTAAGTAGAAGACATAATGGTTGAAGGTCCAAAGCCGTTTATAAGATTGTATGAAGCTGAATGTGCACAAATTGTTGTTATTTTCAGTATTCTTGGCTTGCCGAAATACCTCCACGTGGTGCCAGCTGGGTGGGCTCGGTTATCCGAGCTCAGCGAAAGGTTCGGCGGTGGTGTCTGAGGGTGTGGTGGGTTTTCGCCTGGCAAGCGTTTACTATAAAAAGCCACAAAAATCCAATGATGACATTACGACGCGGCGGATGTACTCGCCGCTCCAAAAGTCACTGACCCTTGTCCTATCCAAGGACATTGTATGGTGCACAGGCAAAAACTGAAGTCCACCAACCTATCAACGGGGTTATCGGGCTCCGAACTGGAAATTCCCAGAAAAGGGCGTATAAACCGCTTCGTCGGTCACCGGCCACCAATAGGTGCGAACCTCTCTCGCTCCACTGCCTTGTTGGTAAAGGCTCGTGGTGGGACCCCCTAAACGAAATCTCCCCTACTTCGGTGTAGGCAACCGGGTAGTATAATGCCTACGTTGAACGATGCCGATGACAACGCTTTGTACCCCCCTTCTCGCTTTGTAAATCTCATTGTTTATGTTAAACGGCACTATATCTGTATCAGATTGTGCAAATATAATATAATAATAATTCATGTCAACAAAAATAATAAAGTGTTAATTGGTATGGTTCATAATATCACGGTGAGCTCAAAACAAGTTTGCACTATATAATCCCCGTAATAAATATATTTCGGACATAATTATTAAACTAATAAATACAAAAAGATTTCTACTCCAATTTCATAATAACAAATAGCCTCTAACGCAAGAAATTTTTGATCGATACAATATGCCTCTGTACGCGAAATTTATCGCATAATAATGTCACAAAAATATTTTCAATCAGCGTTACTTGTGAGTAGACAATAAAGACAAAACATTTTTTAGTAAATTACGATAATTATCTGGTGGTTTCCTAAAGAACGTAAGACTTTAACCTAACAATGAGATTCTATTTTAGAGAGTGAGTAATAATTTTTAACGTTCAAATAGGATTTTAATCGACGAATGATCGGATTGAATTTTTCGCAAATGATGAACATGCATCTATAAAAGTAAAGTAATGAAAAAATTCATTTAAAAATCAATATTTCATGAAATCGTACATTATTATGGGAAAAAATGAAAACGACATATAGTAAAAAAGATATTAACTGGGTAATTATGTGTTTTTTCACATCCTCCTCAGTTGGGCACTACTTAATTAGAGCGAGTGGGATAGTGGAAACTCAATAAAAAATGTTTTGAATGGCATTCTAGTTCCGATCATTCTAGTAATCTTTGAACACTGCGAGAGAGAAAAATATTTTTTTGTTCATAATATTTTCGCGGTTAACCGCGTGAAATTTGAATTGGATAGTGAAAAATTTCGATAGTGTTTTATAATCATAAAGTCTTTTACAAGTAGTGCGAAAATATTGCCGGAGAACTTTCAAAATGATGGAGTAAGGTGAAAATTCAGATAAACTGAGAAATCCAGATCAGGTTCAACGTCAGGACGGAAGACGAAAAGCGTTAAAGGAAGGCCATGTTAGAATATTGAGTTTATATCTAAGATGAATTTATGTTATGTTATCTGAAATCGTGACGACTAAATACCTAAAAAGATTCGCTATAATGAGCGCCATTGATATAATTATAGATAGCTGAATATTATTAAAAAGCTGTCCGCAAATTAGATTACTGTAAACATGTTCTATACATTTAACGGGATTAAAAAAACTAACGTTTTTGCTTACCAGAAAATTTCATTTCATGCAGTTGTGGACGTTTTCGATTTGTTGTTTCTAGGTGTATTACACTTAATGACTTTAATATTAATCTATTCGAGAGTACATCATCATCATTATCAAAGACGGCATTACATCGGTAGCACGTACCGAATGCCTAACTGCCATACAACGATGAAAAAGTAAAATGCTAAAAGATGGGGAAGGGTGGGACTTAAATAGCTACGGCTTCTGTAGAAGAGTAAGCACAAACAAACTGGGAAGAGGTGCCTACACCTCGAATGGAACATGCATTCAAACAAGTTTCGTAAACGATTAGAGCGACATCATCACGGCAGCTTTCTTGCGACTTTCACTGTCACGCATCATAATAAGCTTTTCTCGTCACTCCGCTTGACAACATACAAGGTTAAGCAAACACTCCAAGAAGATGCTTAGTGCAAGACCGCCATTGATCACGGTTTCGGGACATATCCTGAAGCGTAACTAACCACTGCGATATCTGATCTCAGGGACACCAGCCTGGAAGACGTGCTGCGCCTACTTTGGAAAGGTTACTAGTAAGGGTTTTTAACTGCCTACGCCATGTGACGGTTTGGCCACGCAGAAATTTACGCCAAACAGGATGTGGCGTCGTAAAATGAATCGGTTTCGGAAGTCGGTGGTCCGACATCCGTAAAACGTGACCCAACCAGCGTAACCTATGCAGGTTGATTTGCTTTTCTATATCAACATTACTATCGAACAACTTATTTCGGAGAGCATCGGTGCGTACAAATTTAGATCGGTTAATACAGATTAGATTTGTATCTTCAAAAAATAGAGGCAGTATCGTCACTTATAAATTGATTTTCACAAAAAATTTAGATCTATCCATAAAGAATTCACAAATGCGTTGAATGATGTTAGATGCTGATGTTGTTGTTGACTTGTTTTGGACCGTGTTTACCATGGTGGTACAACACAAGCGTATGATGAATTCATGCTCAGCAGCATTTCAATTGACTATACAAACCGATTCGGGAGAGACAATCTCTCCTTCATCGCTCGCATCGTTAGGTAGTACTATATCGATCGGTGTCAGCGTAATCTACGTTTAGTAGCTAAGAACAGCGTCTGCTATTTCCAAGGTTGAAATGGGCTAAACTTAGGTTGAATCAGAATTGAGTGGTAAAGTGTAGGTGAAGAACATGCATGTCTCGTTTGCAAATGTCTTTCTACCGCAAATACAGTCTATCCAAAGGTAGACTTCCAGCTTGCAAATCTCCATAGAGCGGATCTTTTGAAATAAGACTGTTGTTTCATTCAGGAAATATGACTTTATGTTATGCGATACGAGTCGTGTATGATCTACAGAGCCAGATGTTTCTTTGTAGTCTAGAAAGCATAATTTCAAATCTGTTGTTATTTGTAGAGCTCGTGTAAGCCTTTGTAAATTATACTTAGAAATGTTTTCGGTCAGCATATAGATTACCATCCTTGTTAAAATCCATCTTTTGCCGATGAATAAAATTCTGCCTTAAATTCGCGGTAGAATTTTTAGGAATTGGTGTCATTGAAATGTTATTCACCAACAATGATATCAACCAGAATATAACGGATGCATATCGAGTTCATCAATTTGGCAACCCCGAGAGCACACAACTTTGGTAAAATTGGATTGACCGACAATTTGAGGACCTCATTTTAAGTTATACTAAATCCGTCGTCGTCAAAAGATAGGTATGTAAATCGAAGTAGACCAAAGTTTAAACAGCCAGATCTCCTAGATATTTACTTGAGTGTTTGAACATGAAAAATAATAATCCTTCAACATGGAACACATCTTGTTCAATTCTACTATGTACAATATTTGTGGCTTAACGCGGGTGAACATTTTCTATTTGCTTTTATAATAAAAGCATCGGCTGTTTATATTTTTATGAAATGAAATCTTTAAATATTAGTTAATCACGCGATTTCATCTCATACAATGTATCAAAATATGAAATGCAAAATGCAAAGAACCATTGATTTTGCTCAATTATGAGCCGCTATAATATGATCAGATTGTCCTAAATATTAACACAGTTTTCGTGAACATATGATTAGTTACAATATGAAATATTCTACATTGGCGAACCTTGTATTATTCATGACACGTAAATTGTTCGACAATTCTTTTCCATTTTAAACTTCGTTGACCTTTACGCCTAAATTTTCTTTCACATTAACACAGTTGATGTGAAAAACAGTGAGCTATTAACGTAAAATTAGTAAAAAACAGAAAATATTAGTGAATATTCTTGAAATGTGGCAGCCTGTTGCTTGTCTGATAACGCACCGTCGACTACCGATAATCCCCGAAGCGATTACGAACAGTGGCGTTTCGACGATTTGTGAGCGAAATGTCTACTCTATCGATAATTCATCCGCGTGATTCGTCTAAGCACACAAAATCCAAAACTTTGCAACATTTAACCAGGAAACCACAAATCGATCCATATGAGCTTGTGAAACTTCACAAATTCATCAATACTCGGTGAACGGAATGATGTTCCTGATGAAGATTTTCGTATTGTTTTTGGCTACATCAATTGAGATGACCGAATCAGTGAGTTTCTTTGGTAAGCGATCACGCTGAGAAAATTACACTTTATTATCGTGCATCTCAAGGCCACATAAATGGACTGATTTACTAACTGATTCACTCCTCATCATTCGGGAGTTATAAATGTTATTCATACACTGGTATGCTTTTCGATTTTCCATTTTTCCATTTTCTCAAAATTTAAAAAAAAAGCTTTCAAATAGCACGGTAAACAGAATGAAAGAAAAATTTCTGGATAACTGCCTACTGTTATTAATTGGTTGTGCAATAATCTGCGCTAATGTTCAATAAACACAATGCAATTGAAAGCAGAAGACTTCTTAACATTTTGTTGATAGTTTGTAGAATTTTATGACTACAATATTGTGTGTAAAATCCAAATTTTCGAAGATTTGTTGGTGTCATCAAGGTACGATAAAAAAAAATTCATCCGAATTTGAATAGTAACATTCCAGGAAGGGTCTTAAAAATTTGATCCGGTTTTTGTGGAAGAACACATGCAAGTTTGGTTTATTATTTCTGAAGAGCATAACTTGAAGGTGAAACCAATTAATTTCAAACGAACTGTGCCTGCTAATTTGTTTACCTCCTTTATAGAGAATCGAGTATTACGCGCAGTTTTTTGTAAAATTTTAATTTTTCAGACTTATAATGTTGATAAAATTTTTATTCGATTTTGGTTTTAAGAGAACTCATATATTAAACATCATATAAAATTCTTCGGCGTTGAACAATTGAAACTTAGGACTCTACACATCAAATAAAAATTCTCAAAATCAGCAAATGGATATTCCAATTTTTCGTTTTCATGATAACATTTTCATGAGTTTGACCAGATTCAAACACTTCAAACAAATAATACTTTCTACTAAAATAAATTTACTAGAAGTCAAGTCGACACACGGACAAAGAGACGTCATACAATTTGGATGCATATTATAACTGTATTTACACACTTTCCGGTCATCATATTATAGCGATCTAGGACTGACGATTCGAATTAAAAGAACAAAAGTTATTTGGCAAGTAACAGTGAGCTCTTCCTCGATATGTGTTAAACACCGTCAGCTTGAACAGTGCGTTACCTATGTTAATTCATGTAACCGATCACTTGACAATAGAAATTCGAGGCTTCTAGTAACTTGTCAATTTTAAAACCCGTGTATAGGACAAATTGATGGTGCTTGTGAAAAGGAGTATGAAAGTAAAAACATGAGCCGTTAAAGCAAAAAACACGAAGGGAGACGAAATGCATCCCATTTACGGAGCAAACATCAAATAATTAGTTTATCGCAAAGGAAGTAATAATTACATGCTTGCATCCTAAAAATGGCATACCGATCTTATGTAAGGTACCATGCTGGCCCCAGTTAGGCTACTAGGAACGCTCAGTTAAAATTCGTGAACACGAATAAAGTCATTCTTCTTCTTTTTTTCTTCTTCTTCTAGACAGGGAGTGTTAAACCAAACTGTTTACTTCATACGGATTAAAAATAATGAGGTCCAACTTTGTGTAAAATGCAGCGTAGTAAAAAACATTCGTAAAAAGAATATGTACACTCTAAGGGTTCAATCTAAGACGTGGAAAGAAATAACTCTTGAAAACTAAATTGTAGGCCAATTGTAAAGTGTTATCATCAGGATGTAAATTGGCAGCCGCTGCGGTCGATTACTGAAAGGAGATTATTCACATATTCGAAAAACCGGCGTTCAGCAAATCATGGCGGTATGTATCAGTTAACAATGCGTAATACATTTTTACTGCAAACTCGTATTGTATAATCAGGTGAAATTTATAGGCTCACGTGCTTGAGATCTACATCCCGTTAAATCGCTCTGATGTTTCTCATTGCCAAACATTTATTCTGTTACCATTGATTTCCAAATTACTCGCGCGTCTCATTATTGACGATCTAATAAAACGCTTCGAAAATAATCCGTTGCTTTCAAGAAAACAGCATGGATTTAGACGGAATTATTTTTGTTTCTCTGATTTTCTGATAACACTGTATGGTTGGACACAATCTGTAGATAAAGGGCAAGTAATTCATGCCTGCTACCCAGATATCTCAAAAGAATTTGACCGTGTCAACCACAGCCTACAACTGCAGATGCTTGACATGCTTGGTATCACCTGAAATTTGTTGAATAGGCTAAATGACTACCTAACTATTCGGATTACACAGGTACGTGTTGATGGTGCATTATCAAAACTAATCGCTGCAACTAGCGGAGTTCCCCAAGGTTCAGACCTTGGTCTGATCATCTTACTGGTTTATGCCAATGAAATACCGGAATGTGGTGAATCAAGTAGAGTTCACAAACCATAAATGTTTACATGTCCTTGCATATGCTCCAGTTTAAAAACATTAATTCAAACTAACTGTCTTCACAAAGACAATAAGTGTCCTCAATCTTCTCAAACGGGTATTTTGGATATTTTTCGCCAAAGATATTCCCAAGTATCATGAATACATACCTGAGACCAGTCATAGATAGCTCACCTGAATCTGTTAGAATTTTCCTATCGACGAACAACATAAGACCATATCCTACTTTAAAAATATTCCATACACAAAGACATCCATTACAGGGCTCACTCAAGCGAAGGGTAACGGGGAATTATCGGACGCATGAATATATGCTGGCGGTACCTCATTCCCGCTTGAACTATAGAGGGTATTTTTGTTCTGTCCATGTCTGTTTTACTTGAAACAGTTTACCTTTTACCGTTGCTCACTCCACTAACTTGTATGACTTTGAAACGAAATAAACGATTTTTTATCGAATTATCCGTTTCCAAAATACTTATTTGCTGTTTAATCCAATTGCTTATCTTGTTTTATACACTCACATTCCAATTTTTTGCCATCCTATGCTCATTGTTAGGCTAATTGCTTTTTACACCATTAAAAATCTTAAAATTAACTTGAAAAAATATTTAAATAAACGAGTACCGAATGTGCATTAGAAATCAGTTACTCTGTTCTATCAATCCAATTATACTACAGAGTGACAAATGTGTTTTGGAACGTAAAACGATATCGGAATAAGCCTGACAATTCCATCCTTTCTTTTGAAGGCATTATAAAAATATTCTAAGTCCCATTCGATTTTCTGTCTTCTTTCGTAGGACCCTGTTCACCACTCGGTAAGGCATGTTCCCGAACCGCTATTCGTCCTTGTTGTGGATATGCCGTGTGCAAGCTTTACTACCCAATGGTCGGCATTTGTGTTCACTGCTTGGACAAGGGCGATTGGTGTCTGAACGGAGATGAGTGTTGTCATCGAGTGTGCTATTTCGGTCGCTGTATTTGAAATTAGACGCTTACCAAATTTCGCTAAAACGCTTTAATCCATTTGATAAACAGCTTCAATTCATTCGCTTCAGGATTGTTACCCTAGTTTCCGTTTTTGGATAAACATTTATGTATGGAATTGAATAATGAGTTGTTTCAACCAAATCGTGGGGCATTATCGTAGCTGGAAGATTTAAAGTAGTACTAGATGAAATAAAGAGGAGCATGTTTAAGGAAAGTACTATAAATATACGGCGAGTCTTTGTCGACGTATTGGATGAAAATGTTGTTTCGAAATCATACAGATAGCACGACGGATCAAATTGATAGTAAAGAACAGGGTGGATTTATTTACACCATTATTTAGTGTACTTGGGTTCCATTGCAACACACACCACAGGTCATTCACAAACAAGTATATTTCACCGATTGGTGCAATATTGATGATGTGATTTCAGGTAAAATGCTAACCACAAATTTATGTCAAACATTTCAGATAGGCATTATTCTATATATCAAACTTTGATTTTTCAAAAATTCAATCTACTGACTTGAATTTGATATTAATATATTCATGAAATAGTGATTTTCATCCGGTCTCAAACCCACATATTATGGTTAGAAAACAACGCGCAGTTCTCGTAGAGTAACTAATCAACCTAATGCTAATATGAATATTTTATTCTGCAGAATATATGCCATGTTACAGGATCGTTAGTTGCACCGAGCACCATTTCTTAATACTCCGCCATTAAAATTATTAAACCACACGTTGTCTTTTTGTATCGAAATGATGTTCCAATTTTTTCGTTCCTCAATTGATGAAAGCGTGCGTAGTGTGCACCAATTTAGTGAAGCGATTTTGGTTAAGCGGGGGTCCAATTATTGAACTCGATTGCAACATTATAAGAGAGTCACGTTCAACTTAGACAGTCGCAGCGTAGTAATAATTAATGCAAGAAGACTTGAGAGATGCAACGGATGTGCAATTAAAATGAACGCAAGATTTTGTTTTATTTATCTGCTTTGTTTTGTTGGATATCCCGCGGGAGAACCGATGAACACATTACAAACAAGTCAAACAACACGTAAGTCTTAGCATTTTCAAAAATAAGGCATTTGATGAATCGCCACAGGTTATTCAACTTATTTGATATGCGTTTACTAATCACGACGGAGAGCTAACCTCAGTAAATCAACGAATTTCGAATGTCATATTTAGCCTACTAATATTTTTTATTTAATGAAAACGAAAGAGAATCGTGAGCACTTGACCCGTAATTGATTTATGGTTCGGCCTTTTTAAATCAGGGTTCTCTGCAAGAACCCTAATTAAATGGTGACACTCAAGTATCACTTCTTTACTAGATTACTATTGTTTCAAGGCTCACTAAAACGAATCTTACCGTCTCCAAATAATGACGGCTAGCAGTGAGAAAGCAGTTATGATGTATTAATCAGAGGGGTTATGAGTTCAACACCACACAAGACAGTTTTTTATGTTTAAAAACAGCCAGTGTCCCATGTTGTCGTAATTTGTTGACTTTTCAGCTTTCCAGAAAATCTCTCGTTTAGAATTAATTCACGCCGATTTAAACAAATATTGATTTACTGAAGTATGAAGCATGGATGAACTTGTTTACCATTCTTCCAATGTTTCAAGCGCATGCGGATCCTGATCTTACTGTCTCTACCTAATGAGTGCAAACAGCACGAAACCGGTCATGGAGTGTGTGTGTGATGAAAATGCATGCAAATGAATATTTTGGATGAACTTCATTTAGTATTCAGCGCCTAATTTTCGAGGAATGTAATATCACGTATTGCCATCAAGACGAATGTTATATTTTAACTCGCAAACAGCGGGATAATATGCTATGTAACATCTCCAACATATGTTCTACTACATTCGCCATTTCATCTATTTGGTACATCAGTTCATTTACAGCCATCAGAGTTCTCCCGAATTGTCGATCAGCTCTCGTGAAATCCCATCTAGTGATTATTTTTAGCTTGCTCAACATGCTGACAATGCAATTTTTATTTACACGGCTATTTATTATTAGTGAATTGTGCCAAACGGAATGAGACGTGCACACGCGCAGGTGGAAGACCTTGTTGCGGTCGATACAAATGCCAACTTTACTTTCCGTTTATCGGTTTGTGCACGGAATGTATCGAGTCCGGTGACATGTGCTACGAAAATGATGATTGTTGTTCTTTTACATGTCAAAACTATTTTTGTAAATGACATGCAATTTTTCAATAATGTGAATTAAACCCGGTTACAATTGTGTTGAATTTTTTTAATGAGTGGGATTAAAAGCAGATAAAATCGGAACAAATAAATGATAGGTGGGATTGGTTGTGAGTGGGCATTGTAACGGGTATTGGTTCTACAACAACGGATATAAAAATGTTTCATTGAGAAGCGATATAATTTCAAAAATATTCTGTGCATATTTGGAAGAGCTAATTTATAAACATTTGTCCACGTTCGATGAAAATGTCAAAGCTTCCTTTCCTCTCCAAGTTTAGCTTATGGGAAGCGCATTGGAAAAAATATTGAAAGTTAAAATACCAACATTTAAATGGAGAATATTACATCCAACAAAGTAAAATACAGTTGACAGTGTCATGATGAAGAAAGGACTCGACTGTCCGAATAACTAAGATGTGTTGTTGTATATAATTTACCGTCAAGGTCCTGAAATATTTAAGGAATTGTGAAATTAAGAGAACTGTCAAAAGTGGAGTATTTCGGTGCTTACAACAATGGAGAGTTTGAATCAGGAAAACATACTTTTGGAGTGCCGTTTTCCTACTGCGATAAACATTTACTTACTTACTTATAAAATGGTTATGCACTAACAACATTCAGTCAATAAAGTGTTCGACTTAATAACAATCACGAGATGAACTGATGATTTTGATTATTATTTTGCATAATCTTTCAACAACAGCGATCAGTACTTTCAACCTGAGCGTATCATGCTAGCGGAATCACATTTGTTAGACACCAAAATCAACAAAGGTTTTACAGACCATCCATCCTGTTGTTCTGTCTAATCTCGGTGTCTGTATCAACCAAATGAGGCTCTCGAAGACGGTAAATCATTTAGGCAGTACGTGCCGATTATAATTCATGGCGTTCTAGTGAAAGTTGGACCACCTGAATAAAACACAAACAAATTCTGTGGTCAGTCGATTTGAGGAGCATTCGTCGTTCAGTAAACAAAATGTATAACGCTAGATTGGCATAAACAACCGACGCTCTCCAATGGTGACTCGTGATACAGTCGCAGGTTGACAGCATTGCGTACCTTGGCTGGGTATTATCCATAGGACGGACAAGGTGGTGTTCCACATGTTTGAAGTTACAAAGGGTCGGAATCTGGAATTTAACTTGCAAGCAGAAAATACGCGTGGTACAATGTTCTCCGCAGTCAAAGTATGGATGCGGTCGACATGACACTCACCCCACGGATGTCATTAGAGTTCATTATTGGTTTAACGAATGGATTTGTATTGCATGCTTTCGTTTGCCATCAATTTGCTGTAAAGTTAATTATTTCCTTCAGTATTTCTAAATATGAACTTTATTTAGTCAAGATAAATAAAAAAGAATACCAAGACAAACAAACCTTGTCTTGTAGCGTACGTCCAATGAGAAGTGTGATTGGGATGAGCATTATAAATGACCCCATTTTTAACGATCCGTTATTTTTGTTAAGGAAACATTGTGGTTCTGTATACATCACTGATTTCGTTTGTCATAAGGTTTCCCAAGTGTTGTCCCGTAAAATGTTATTATATGTATTTGATAGATGGTCCTCTGGAAGTGATAAACAACTTTTTATCTGTTAATACCTGTAGCCCAAAGGAGTTTTTGTGTATTATATTTGGTCAATGTAGCAAATTCTGAATGCGTTATTAAATTGCAACATTGCATGCATTTTTGACTACAACACCTTTAACAATGCTGCTAAGCTTAATAGAATAATAAGGAAGAAGCTAGGATTGACTATAGAATCAGAGGCATCTTCCAGAACTTGGAATCCATCTACCAGCTTCACATTAACACAAAATACTCTATTCCTCCCCAGACCGTTTGGTCAATAGAGTCAGAGATTACATATCCTTTTATGAACGCGAAGATTCACGATCTGTTATTAATTCTTTGTGAATTCATCGCCGCATCTATCTTTGTGTTCAAGTCAAATATGTTTCTAGTTTAAAATTTCACGGCCTATTCAAAACGTGAAGAGCAAATCGCACGTAGTAGCACCAATTGCCATCTCCTTTTTAGTTCTCAATCGTTGCAATTGTGAATTTTTCCTAAGTTTTGGTCGTGGACCTACACCTCGAGCGCAGAGTGATTTATTGCAGGACAATCAATCGCACTTATATTCAGCCTGATCTGGCGGTAACGATCCCTGCCACAAGTTTCTATGCGATATACGTTAACAGCGCTTACCCAGCTTATGTGCTCAAAGCTTGCTGTGATAAGTCAACAGATGCAGGCATAAAAGCACGTGTATTTATAATGGCCTAATTCAAACTAGTGAGCGCTTAAAACGAAACGAAACTCTGTCCGAAATATAAGCGAAATCAATTTCGACAATATTCTAATGAGGGCATTCCATCGTTCAAGTAATACATTATTTAGTTTCTCTCTTCTTTCTGGATTTTGTCAAGTTTCATTTGTGTAGTAACACGAATAGAGGTAGACACGAAATGTGCTCGCGTCGTTATTCATACAAGCTGCATAACCCACAACAGGTTCAGTTCTGAGTAAAATATATCTTCCTGACAACCTTACTGAAACTCTATTATAGTAATAAAATATAATTTTTTAAGTGTAGATTATGTGTGGCGGACCTCAGTATTAAAACTTGAACTTATATTGTAATATATTACAATAGATTTTTAAAAATAATGGATAAACAATCAAATGCAAAATGAATAGGTAGACAGACCGATATATTTAAAAGTATTTATTTCTACTATTTCTCCATCTACTGCTCTATACTTTAATCTTAGGATCAATTTTCCCGTAACTCTGAAACTGAGACTGTTCTGATCGTGAAATATTAATGTCGACCATATGTATTTTCAAGTTATTCACCGAAGTATCAGGAACCGATTTGATGAAGAGTTGTTCGCTACTAACAAACCCATTTGAGTCTGACTACCATTAAATACGCCGTGACAAAACGGCGTCAATGATTGTGAATGCATTAATCATTTGGACATTAATTGCTTTCCTACATTCCATTCATATTAACAAAGACGCATGAGGTGGATAGTGAATTCCACCAGATGACACAAGTTACTAATCGACTACTGTCCGTCTATCTTTCGACTCCGTACTCACTCCGGGGGTTCCATTGTGTTTTATTATTCAAAAAACTTGCTTAGTAATTGTGTAGCATTCTATCGAAGATTAGATAGCGAAATTTAAGTGATGACTATCAATATAATGCCCATATGCGTATGAAGTAAATCATCAATTTTTTTAAATTATGTTTGGATCCGTTAAGCAATATATAGTGTAATCAAAACCAGCAAAAAGTTAAGCTAAACATTTTATCTATAAATTGCGTATTGAACGTTCTTTTAAACAAATCGATGTGTACCAAAGGTTAACAATAAATTTAGTTGCTTTATAAAGACAGTATAATAAGCAATTCGAGAATTTTTGACACAATTGTTGTTACTCAAATGTGAATCAAAATATAAAGGAATGACCAAGGCACTTTTAAAGCATACAGTAGATCAAAGTCATTTTAACTTTAAGTGTTTATCGATTTGACTGTGATTATTTATAACGTTTTGTCTTTGAAGGTACAGAAACATTTAAAAAATTCTACATGGTTTCCGTCTTTTCTTAAGCTTTAGATTCGGTCCCATACTAGACCATAATCATCGTACCTTCTGGATACCTCTACACTAAGCATTCCTTGAGCATCTTATATTTGATTGTGTCTTAAGGGGTTTCGGGCAAGCGCTCTTTCTAGTATTTTTTTAATGGTATGTTAAATCCAAAGCTATCTTTAAAGAATTTGTAAGTTGTTTATAAGTTTTTATCTCAAGATCTGCTACAAAAAATTCGCACTAAATGATCCGAAACCAGTTGACCCGTGACAGAATTCTGAAACATTATTTCATATTTGCTTGTAATAGTTGAACGATTGTCACTGTCAGATTTTATGTTTGATAATCGAGCTTTAGAGTGTGCATGATCAACTTTTCAATAGCTTTAAGTTAGTAGTTCGCCTCAAGACACTGATTTTACTAATTTTATATAGGTATCCAGAGATTCTGCTGACCTATGAAATACCGAACCTCCAATCTGCGTCATTCCAACTTTAGGGAATCAACTCGCAGTCAAGATGACCGAGGCTGCCAAAGTTCTTGTGTTTGAGGCCCATATTAAAAAGCTTTACTAATAAAAGATATTCTTGTCATGTTAGAAGTTCAACTTTAAAAAGGTAAATTCTATGTCTAACAAAAATCTGTTGTTGTATGATCATTCTGGAGCTGAATTAGTTGATGATTATCCCAAGGTTGTTTTGGAATCGTTAGAAATTACTTGCTAAATTACTCCGCTTATGTTGTTATAGTATAATATTTATAAACGTGAAATTATTGCATAAAGAACTATTTTAAATATCTTGGATGTAGTCACTAAATTTCATATTGTTGCAATAATATGATGCTGCATTTATTCCTCGCTACATATAAATAATATGTTAATACCAGGTTGAGAATATAACATATTTATGACGCCCAGCTATGCAGACCTTTATTGACGTATTAGTGAAATAGCCACTCAATCAACATTGTTCCATCATAAGGTGAATTAAATTAATCCTAATTTTTATCACACCCAATGAACAGAACAACCGCATTGAAATGGTTCGAGAAATCGATAATGCTTGATCTAAATTACTCATCAGCAATACATGAATAGTAATAGGTAGTAGTAAACAACGAATCTGCAAACAGGCTGTAACATTCAAAAATATAACTAAAATGTTTCTCCTAGGGTATTCGTTAATTCTCTGGCAACCAGTTCATTGAATTCTATGGTAACCACGACAAATGTTGGTCAAACTATTTGACTGGACTGTGTTTGCACAAGATTTGGATAGTGTTTACTTTATAATGATATCCTGGGTCAACAGAACCAGTTTCAAAATTTGGCGAGATATGTCAACGATTACTGAGAGAAATACAATAAATTTTAGATTTAAAATTATTGTATCCGTTTTCAACATAAACCTCATGAAGTTATGCGACACTTATTAAGCAACAAGAAATGAATAATACATATAAATTGTTCATTCAATGGTTCACTACATAAGAACTGCATACGGAATTCATCTAGAAATTTCAAATGATTGTATAGTGTATTCTTTTTCGATTGGGTTCAATTCACTTCGCATTTCTATTTCCAATGCTTTGGATGCCTCTATCTGACTGGAAAGCTTATATTGTAATTGGTAAAAGCCATCTGGGATTACGTTAAGTCGACCGGCGCCAAATAGCATTCTCTTTTTTTATGCGTCAATGGCTTTGTTTGCACAGCGATCTCAACAATCGGTGCAACATTATCTACGCCACAGCGTTTAAAATCTAATTGATAATCGTGACGGGATTCCTCCCTGATTTCAACTTGTTCAACGCAACTCAAGTTCACGCACGAATTACAAAACACGAAAGAAAAAACAATTGGTAACAAACGTTTATTACGTAAATGACAAGGAACAAACATAGCGTATCCTCTAGACAAAGCTTGCCATTACGACACTGCCGTCCGCATGTCTCTCACAGTTGTCACTCTGATTTGATTCGCCTAACGTTTAACTTTAGGCGCTAACCACGGAAGGATCTTTTGAAAGAAATGACGAATAGCAAATAGATCGATAGCTGCTGACGTTGTACATCTCCTCCTGTTTCCCAGTAAGTAGACGCCCAAACTGTTCTCACGCAACCCTCTAGAATCCAGAATTATTACGGTTCGCGCTTTCCATCGTCAGTCGTTTTGGTGATTCTTGCTGTTGTCTTGTGCTTACCACTACACTCTTCGTCCAAACAAAATGTCCAGTCAGTCAAGTGAACCGTTTCATTCACACCCATTCACGCCTGACAAAAATCCATGGCAATGACAGGTTCTTTGTTTCATCATTACATATTTAGATTCGTCCACAATATGTTCCTTATTCTGCCACATCATCATTGTATTTCGTGAGAATTCATCACGTTTTCGGTCAGAACGTTTAATAGGTTGTTTTCACAGGATTCGTGTTAGACGATACAACGTTAACCACGTTATTTCTCGATTTTAACCACAGCACACCTAACCAAAAAATGCTGAGTTACTTGAAACGGTAGAAAAACAATCAAAATGCTAATCGGAATATTCACTTAGCTGCAACACACTAGCTGTTGTAAAAAGCGGGTTGGTTTGAATATACTAAGAGCAAATATTTTAGACGAAGTTTATTAATTGAATTTTCGGTAAATGTGATTGTCTCAGTCCGATAGCGATTCATTTTTACTGATGTGTTCGGACCAATATATTCTCAGTTGTTTGATTCATTTAGTCGAATAAAATTTATATTTATTCATTTAATTTCAGGTTTACATCTAGTTGGGAGTGAATAAATTTTGTGTCGTAATTTAATGAGAGAATTTTTCTACTCAAATTCTAGATTTCGAATATAAATAAAGATGTTTGCTTAATCGGTAATTTTATTCCGTCATTTTATTTGTCTCATTTCTATTCATGGAAACAATAGGGGTTTAATTTTTTGAGCACTGCTTTTGTGTATACACTTTGCTTGTGAATGAAAAAGTTGAAATCAGCCAGTAAAAATCTTTCCTCTTTCCAAAAATACATTAGAATGCACGGAGCCCGTATGGAAATTGAAACAGCTTCGTCAATGTAAATACAAAGCATAAGTGTTTTGACTATGCTTGTCAAATAGCTCTTATTGGTTGTACCGGATGTAGGCCCAAACGGAAACATTTCGTGAAAGCTTTCGTAGATTCTCACGTTCGATTGTCACTGAATGACTAAGTTAATCAGATTGATAACTGATATGAGCCAAATGGCAGTGCTCTTCGAAATGAAATTCAACATTTGGAGAATATTGAAGACGGGAATCCATCACATTTATTGATGTTAGAAAGCTAGGTAAAACTTAAAATTTTCAGGGAATGGCGTTGCTGCTTCACCATTCTATAAATCAATCTGTTAATCTATGCAATCTAGATAATCCTATATAAATTATAATAGAATATAAGCAATTTACGATTTGTGTATAGTGGTGCTCATACCCCGTAGACTTACACATCCAAACCGTTTTTAAACTTTTTGTTGTCACAGGTGGAGATAGCTAAGATTACGTTCAGCGTGGCTTCAGACAGTGAAAAGTAATAAACCAAGTTATTCTCTTGTATTAGGGTTCGTACAACGAACCGCGTTATTCAACTACACAAGCACAGATCGATTATCGTTTAAGCACTCAAGAGACAAAATGACTAATTTATTTTAGTTGATGTACGTCAAAGCAGTTTGAACATAATAGCGAAAAATGAATCAATATTTTTAGAAATTTGACAGTATGCAAAATAAGCAATTTTATTTAAATCATAAAAATTAATTTAATTAAATAATTTCTGTTTGGCTACAAAACGTGTGCATGTTGCCAAGAATGTTCAGGCGATTGCGACTGTTCGCTTTTTGATAGGATCCTGCTACTTCGAGTTATATATATCTAAAAATTGAAAAAAGAAGAAATTGTGTGCGTTAATAAAAGCACTTTCTTATTAAACAATCGACAAAATGAATGCTGAAAGAAATTTCGTCATTTTTGTATTTAAATTTCGGTGTTAAAAGAGTGTAAAGTTTTGGTGCAATATGATTACATGTGCTTTCATCTTACCTGATAATATCTCATTATCATTTACGTTTCAATATCGTGATTAGTTAATTACGGTAGACAACCAAGGATTTATACTGCCTAGTTTAAAGCAAAATCTTCAAGATGTTCAAACGGCTGGTTTGGATATTTTAATTCTCAATAAGTCGCATTATATAAATATCAAGTAAGTAAGTAAATAGAATAAAATGATGCTCGATAATTACTTAGTAATTTCATTTATGAACGTTCAATAAACAAACGTTATGATAATAATTTTGACTTTGGTAGGCGTCTTGTTGTATTTCTGTTTTAATCAAATTCGTTCCATCAAATTACAAGTTATTATTGTCCGTTGGAAATTAAACAATGATATTAAACAAATATACGTTGATGAAATTCGAGGAATCTCATTCAATATTTATTCTTTGTTGTTTGATTTTGCGATATTTGGCACGATTGAATTATTTGTCACTTGATGAAATTTCAGCTCTTAGTCAGTGGACAAATAATCCGAAATGCCAAGTTAAAAAATCACGAAAATCGGTCACAACACCCAAATATTTTTCTCCTAAATTTGTGTCGGTTTCCTGGACAGTCAAATGTCAAGAGAAGATTCTCACGGGATTGGAACAGAAATTTCCAAGTAATTATTTAAGAATGAATGGAAAACAGAATAAGGATCAGCGCTGATCGTAAAAGATTAGCGCAACTGAGGCACCAACACACGCAGAAAATGTCAATTGCATCCAAGTTCAATAGACATAAACAATACTCGCTGAGATCAAACAGAAAATTTTCCCAAATACAGAGATGACGAATGCGTTGGAAATGGTAAAATAAGAAAAATCCCATTGTTTGGAAATACGTTACGACATTCAAAGGTTAAAAAAGAATTATTTTAATGATCTGCGTATGATAAAAGGTACAAATGATTAATGTTGTACAACTTGTTTTCCAATGAATACTTACTTCAAATCTTACTTTAAATCTAACAGATGATTTCTGATAAACACAAACACTGAGAAGTTTCTAACAAACAATAATAATATCAATATTCTTCGACTATTGTGAATTTGCGGAGATAGAGGCTTATGGTTGGTTACTGTTACTGGATGACGCTAAATTTTTTAATCGACATTATGAAGTTAAAAATCAAAAGATTTTAGTAAAAAACAGAGAATCAAAACGGTTACTCTTCGCAACAACATGGAGTTTTATGCGATTGTCTATACAAAATTACATATTGTTTAGTCCTAACGTGACTGGTTATAATGACCAAAAAGGAGCTGTTGACATACAAAATAATATTTCATGGAATAAAATTCAATAGGCACGATTTTTTGAAACTTTAAATGCATACATAGCTGAGATAACTTATTGAATTCAATTCCATAAAATTCAGATTGACGATAATTTGTGAGATTTCTAGATGGTTTAATTAGAGCAATTACTAGCACCGATCTACCACTACAATGACAAAAATCATGGTGGATAGGTCGGTGTTGAAAAAGTAAAAGATATATATTATCTGCAGAACCGCACGGACAAAACATAGCATGAAGAGATGCTTATGTTTTATTCAAAAATCCACTCAACTCTGGTTACATAATTTAAACTTGGTAGCTCCTTAGCGGTCCTGAAACCGTTTAAGTTGTTACAATCAAGTCACCTTTCACTTGAAGTTCCCTTAGACCAAACATGTTCTATCCAAAACGCAAAGCTATGCTTTTTGTTCGGAATCGTAAGGAACTTGTTTTACTCCAGACCCATAGTTATTTTATATATTCTAGTTATAAAGCACATCAATCACGAATATACGTATGTTTGTTTATATTTAAAATATGATGACGTGGGAATTTCCGCATCACGGCTATCGTGCTGACAAATATCTGAGCCAAAAGTTGAATGCTGGAAGCATTTACATCACAAATTAGCATGGTTGAATTCACTGCTACGTGATGCGGAGTTGACGCTGTCAATTGTGTGGATATACTCAAACCAAGGGAAAAATTAGTCAATCTTGTTCTCAAAATGTTCAGAGCTGTCACCTAACTGCGAAAAGTTCATTGATTCTCACGGTTTTGGATCTATCGAACTGCTGAAAATGCATCGACTGGAAAAATACTATTTTTTATTCATGTGGAACATAGATGTGACTGCAAGTTGCAGTAAATAAGTAAAATTGATTAATCCCCAACTCGGAATAGAATGAATTTTAATACAAAAACTCTAACCGTTATAGTCAATATCTTAGCACATAAATAATAAAAATAGCGACACAGAATTTTACTTGCACACAGTGCTTGAGAAGAAACTATTATTTAATTTTAAATATATTTTGCTAAATTCCATGACGGAATGTCGATTACATATTAGAGGAAAGAAAGCATTTTTTAGAAACAAACATGATACTCCAAAAATTTGATGCTTAATTAATTCAATATTTAAAAATGAATCTAAAAGTTAAAACATACGGTTCTAAATTGAGTACGCAATTCAAAATTACATCCAAATTTTACATAAATTAAGTGCGACGGAGTTCATAATTTTGATCTACGCAGTTCGATATAGTTAACGCATGATTATCAGAAATCATTGTCAATTTAGTGGAAAGTAGTTTATATTTATCAGCCACGAGTAGTTTGAGTGTTTTAAAATTCAATTAGAGAAAAATAACGTGATACATTACATGATCAAATCAGACAAATATGGGTGAGATGTGCTAACGATTACAAGGAAATTTGATAGCGCATTCGAGAGTCGTCAGAGACAATTCTGAAAGGTTTGGATGATGTGTCTGTTCAAATAAGAATATTTTATTGGATTGCACAATAACGTTCACTCAATTCGTTCACAATTGCGTTTTCTTGGTGTAGTTTTTACATCCAAAAGTATATGTTTGGTCGAGGTATCGAAATGTGCTTTTTCAAATTCAAGAGATTGTGTATGCAACATTGAACACATGAATTTATGTGCTCCTCTGAGTGCGATAAACGTATTGTAACTGTGTTGCGTTTAAGGAAAATAAAAAATACCCTGGTATATAAATATTAAATTTTGTTTGGAAAATATCGACCATGGATCTAGTACAAAAATCCAGCGAACAATTGTCAACTTGCTTATAACAAAAAGGATATTTTTATTTTTCTCAATTATTTTCCGAATCAAATTCCGATAAAAATTGACTTCCCACACTTATCTATGTGAAGAGATCGACAATTCTTCACCTAGTTAAGAGCTAATTGACAATTATTGAGACGTACTTGATGAGCTAGTTGAAGTCTTAACACCAAATCTTCGAGTAAATTTTGTGTGACTGAGTAAATTGGCAGAAAATTAAATTGGATACTGATTAAATTTGAGTATTCACATTAACAGCACTCTGTGATTTATTCGAATGTGAGGGAAAACTTAGCATGTGTAATAATGAATTGGAACAGAATTTTATCGGCAATTGTCATGGTACTTGTGGTTGTGAACAAATAAAGCAACTCTGCTCGCACTCTAAATAAAGTGAGCATTAAAGCGAAGATTGTTTTATTGTATTCAACGTTTTCACAAAAGCCTAATAATCTGACAACCTTTTACGGATACTGATTTATTATGATGGTTGCGCTCCTCGAAAATTATTTTATATATTTTTATGCGTCTACTGAGCATTTTAATAAATTTTTTTCATATTCTATTAATCAGAAATCGCCTTATATAAATTCAGATCACTACTATGAAGAAAAGGAAGACTTCAACAGTTCACATGCGTATTGATATACTTGGATGAAAATTACATCAAAATTACAAGCATAGACGATTATTTTACATTATGAAACAATAACTAACATTGCTGACGTTTCGTTGGAGACGTTCAATCAGTGCAATAATTTTCATATTCATTATAAAATGATCATATTCTGATTCTACATGGAAGAATACACGTATTGTGCTTTTGATGAGCTTTAAAATACAGAATAAGTGTTTATAATTCAGAAGGTGCAAGCTGGATATAAAAATAACATGGCAATATTTGTAAAATACATTTTGTTAAAATTTCTAATATTGATGAGTATGTGGCTAAAATGAAAATTCTTTTCAAACCAAAAATAGGAATCCATTGAATTATGTTCTCTTACTTTGAGTTTTACGACACAAATATGTATATTTAGATGAAGTCAAAATCTACGAATAATTAGTGCAAGAAGTGAGTTAAGTGGGCGGGAAGTATGCAAATATTTTCCTGGATCTTGCGTATCTGTGGCACGATATTCGAAATTTATTCAAATTTTTTTTAAACTGAATTGTGTGCAAAGTTAAGAATAAGTTTGACTGATGAACCATTATACTGAATGAAGTACAGAGTAGATTTCAGAGTTCATTGAATTTTTTAAGATATCAGAATATGTTTTGTAACGACGATTCTTTAGAATGCTCGCAATTATTTATTGTTAAATTCAAGTGGACGCAAAAAATTTAAGATTAATATTCCACAGAATTTTATTTCATAATCATTTATAATATGATTATAAAGACAAAGATCGACCAAAATGTTAAATGTGAGTTCATGTTGATAGACCATATATCTGAGAGAGACAATTTCAATGGTGCATAACTTGCAATTATCTGCGATCAAGCAAGGAGTGTAAGTTTCGGTGTCAAACACTTGTAACTTTCTTGGATTGTTAAGATTAGAATGATAAATACCACAAGCGTAATTGAATGTGATATTGACAGTACCATTAAATTTTTTGAGTAAGTCAACCATTGTTTCCCACGTTTTTTCTTTATTATTATTCTAATTATGATTTCTTTCGATTTCCAGTGATTTTTGATAATATTCAAAATTCATTAACTATTTTTCGAAGCCCATTTTTAATGTTTCCTTCAGTTGATAGTAATAACTATCATCCTTATAAATGGTTTATATACCTTTGATAAAAGCTAAAATGTTTTTTTAATAATTTTATCCACAATCTAATCTAAATTGTACCTTTCAAAAACTGCCTATATAACACTAAACAAACGTACGGATAATACGGTCATAAATCAATGATAATTATCTTTTCATTTGTGAAATATTTTATTCTAACATCCCAGCCGCTGAAAACATCGAACATAATTCCACTATGGAGATATTTTACCGCTGAGTTGCTGATAAGATCGCCCAAAGGAGACATATTGTACCAACTGTCACAGCTCAATGAGTCACAGGCAAGCGGCACTACTTCTGTCCAAACAGTCCATTAGAACGAAATTCACTGAAACGTACATGTGCTCAATAATTCAAGCGAGTCCATCAAACGTCTTATGTTAATTTTCTTTCACTATTAATTATTACTAAATTCTGGAATTTCGAAATGGCATACTAAACATAAAGGAGAGAATAGCTCACAGAAAGAAAGTTTTAAGTCGTTCATTTTTAAGAAGGCTTTGTGAGTTTATGTTTTATTGTTTTCAATGAAATAATATCACGACTAAATAGGCATATTTAATTTTGTTTATCCAATACACAACCTGAGAAGAATGTTTATCGAACATTTTTATTACGAAAATTTCAACCAACTAACTTGGATAGGCTTTTAAAATTTGGAATTCACTTGAAATCATTTGGCTGATTTTTATATACAAAATATGAATAGGAGAATAGTGTTTCTTAATGACAATATTGCATATTGGTTTAAAGAATGCACAGTGTGATTTTATGGATAAAAACTATCTTTAGTCATGAAAAAAACATTTGCATTGAATCTCTACTGTTACAGAGGCGGAACATATCTAAACATCTACTTTAACCGATTCATTACAAACATTATCTTCATGACTATGGATAATCGATCCTTCTCAAACGTATAAAAATACATTGCCCATTGATTAATAGGTTTTTGGAAAGCGTATGCCTGAGTTATGATATAAATGTACTTGTCACCTGCTATTGATTGCGCTCATAAACTATTTTGTAAAAATGCGGCAGAATCAGTTGATTTAATTTCATTACTCGTAATATAATGTCACATGCTTTTGGTATCTGTCACATTTTCCCTTATATAAAATTATTAAACTCTATGTATTATTAAAAAAACGAGTTTCCAATGTTTTACTAAAATACGTTCGCTTGTTAATCACTTATTGATTGCTTTGATGTCCCGATTGCTAAATATTGAGAGGCCCGAAAATCACAGAGAATGCCGTGTTTGATCATCAGCGTATAATGCTTTAGAAACATCCATTAACCTTAAGTGTAACGGTGAATTGACGACAGCGGTGCAGTATATGGGCAAGGGTAGAAGTAGGTTCGTGAAACCTGTAAATTTTCCAATGTACACTCTCGTAGAATAAACCTTTTCCAATATGGAAATTTAAACTACGTGGTTGGATGCATTTGATTGATCACCCTATTTTTGGATGCTCAGTGTGATGTATCGCCCAGGAGCTGGGAAATAGTTACTCAAAATTAACCTATGGTTAGCATAGACCGAAGTAGGTTATTAGCACCATTGATCAGCCACATGAAAATTCCAATTATTATTAAAAAATAAATACACCATAGAAAAGTTTCGGCAAGCCGTTGCATTTTCAGAGAAGTTTTACTATATCTCGATGCGAAAAACAGTAAAAAATTGCTCAAAATATTTGTGTGCCACATGTAACAATTTATTAATCCGTGTTTATCTTGGATATTTAATCTAGATTAAATTTTTGAGTTTAATTATTAACTATGTAAAAATAAAATCAGTATTGTTCTACATATTGAAACTAAAGGAATATCGTAGAAATTCGCGGAAAATACTATGGCAAACATAAGAAAATTAGTACACCTTATAATTATAAGGTAATAAAAAATCATATAAAAAATTATTTCCAAAATTATTATTTGGATTGAACGCATAATTATAGAGATTATATCACTTCAGATAATTTGATTAAATAAAAATAAGTGTTCCCATATATTGTGTCATAAGAAATACTCTACGGTTAAAATCTTTGTCCAATTTTTTGGACAATTCTCATGAAAATAAGAGATTGGTAATTCATTTTGAGGCTACTTTATCTATCCCAGTGCCGGAAAATTGAAGTATTTATAAAAGTAGTTCGATTCAGACAGCTATTTATTTATGTACATTATTCGCATTTGCATGCATTTCCATCACACACAACCTACGACCGGTTTCGTGTTTGCGCTCATCATGTATTGACACTACGATCAGGATCTGCATAACTTAAAACAGCGGGAAAATTGTTAACTGGTTCAGTGCTGGGTGCCGCTGTTGGATTAGGATAACACGACAAACCCGTTCTCTCATATGTGCTCATGCACATGTAAATTGAGTTAAACATAAGACCATGGACGAATATCCGTATATGCATGTATTTCCATCTTACCCAACCCAGGACTGGTTTCGAACTGTTTACACTCATATGGTAAGGGTAGTATAATCATGACCCACAGTCCTTTAATGCATCAAGTAAAAATACAAATAAAACTAAGAATTTCTATGATATTTAATTAATGTTTTCCAGCCTGATCATAATGAAGTACATTTTAAATTAAATACGAAACGTAAAACAATGTAACAGTCAATCAATCAAAGCTGCTGGTTATTTTGGAAATGAAGAAATATACAAATATGAATTCTAAATTGTGCTTTAATGATATTTGATTGAATGTGTTCGAGATAGAAACAATTTTGTGTTCCTACTAACGTTAAAGATTCAATTTTTGTAAAATTATTTATAAACTTGTCATCTTTCCTTAAACAAGCGTGATTTTATTTACTACAATAGCCATGCGACTCAGTATCTGAAATTAACATTGAAATGGGAAAATTTAAAATGTGTTGTAATATTCAGTAAGTAATCGAACTGATCCATAGTTAAATTCATAATATACGACTTTTATTTGCGCGCAAACAAAATGCGCTCCATCGGAACCGATGCCTCATATTTTGTTACATCCCCACATATTTACGTAAATAGTTATCTTGTGCAAAAATGCATGCGTTACCATCACAAAACCCACGACAATTTTCCTGATTTTTGCATTCATCAGATAGGGTATGTAATATCAGGATCCGCATGCCGTGAAACAGTTGTCTTCTTTTTAACTACAAAACCACTAGTTGGATTCGAAACTTGGAAGTACGTGTTTTGAAAGTATTTTATATCACGTTGGATACAAAACTGTTTGTCAAACGCCAGGATTTTTTCGAACAAAGAAGCAAAAATCTGTATCAAACATAATGGCTGGACTAAAATCTCGTAAACGTTCAACGCCCGAGCATGTTAAATGCAGTATGAATGAACAAAAATGCAGAATAATAACGTCAGAAGCTTAAAAATGAACGATTATTATTATTGGTAAGTTATTGGTACAGTAAAACCCATCGAATCATCCGACATCACGATGCACATAACATAAATCTTTAGTCAACCATAAATCCAAAATGAAACATTTTATGGTCATGGTTTCACTGATTCGTTTTATATGAACGAATGATGTTCAAATTTCTTAGACATGGCAAAGGAAATTTTATGGAAGATTAATTAATGAGATTTTTATATTTACAAGGGGAAGTGAATTATGATGGATGACTAATATTTGAAATGGTGTGTATTTGGACAGTCATCAATTCGACCGTTTAGTTTTTGCACCATTAGTGCTTCTGAAAGTAATAAGAATTCAATGGAATGTGTCCCAGTTGAGCAATAATTTTGAGCGATCGGTCGGGTCTAGTGCTCCGTCAATATGTTGGAAGTAAGACTTTTCAGCAACAAGTAACCAAGTCGCGATTCATATTAATAATATTATTAATATTATGGATACCAACAGAAATCAAATAGTCGTTCCGCAAAAATGATGTTTAATTCTACCAACAGAAACTTTGTTTGATAAGCGGCTTCTAGTAATACTTAAAATAGTTTAAAAACATGCTTCGTAAAGTCAAATTCATAACTAATAAGTTCATTATATTTTGTAAAATTTTGAACTGAATTTCTTCGTCATATCTTCGCAGAAGTATTTTGAGATGTACGTCAGGGCAGTTCAATAGCTGTTCCGCATGTAGCAAGTGCTTTCTCTCCACGGCACCACCGGAACCAAAGGAACAGCTAGGCTAATACGTTTGGACAACGATGCCGTCGCAGGAGATGGCAGGAAGAAGTTGAATACAAATTTGGACTGCTTAACAGGACTCAGGCTCCGGATTTTTTCTCGAGGTTGACACTTGAGGCCTTTTCCATGATTAAATGTAGCCACAAGGAAGTGGAGGTTTGAAATAACGGTTTTAATTCCCTAGATGGACCGCATTCAAAGAATTACGAGCTCCTCCTGCCCGAAAAATACTGGTTTTGAGGCGCCAGTGATCCACCTTCGACATTTCTCCTTTCAGTAGAAGCAGTTCCGTGGGTCACACAGAACCATGCGTGCAGACAAGTGTATGCCTCATAAATTAAAACTGAAAATTTATTATTACTCAAGTCTTTATCGATTAACACGGATGTTTTTTAGGTATATATCATCACAACTTTTCAAACTTTTATGCAATTATATTCAGTGCGCTAAGTAATCACGTACTTGCATTGTTAGCAGAATAAAGTGATATTCAACAGCAATGTGACAATATCCCAGAAAATTTACAAACAACGTATTCAGTGTTTGTCAGTAATATAATTTACCTTCACACAACATAACTTGTTCACACGGTACTTCGTTGACATTACTGAATTTCTGTGGATGACACATTTGTTTCTTTGATATGTTTATTACTAACATGCATTCCTGAAATTAGCCTAATGTAGGACTTATTATATAAAAGTTAAATTATTTAAATAGTACAAGGAATCAACTACATTTTATAAAAACAAATCTCAATACTTTGTGCAGAGACAAAACTGTTTAAAATTATTTCTTTGTTTTCGATTACTGATTCATCTGATATCAACAATAAATCACCGATTATATTTAAATTATCATGTAACCTTTTTCGTATTATATAGTGAATTTTTTAATGCAATAAACCTTACTTTATCAAATTGCGCGTTTGTTCGAAATCGATGCAATATTAATTGAAACGTAAATAGCTTGTCAGTGATCCTTCAAATTAGCGCCAATTTTCTTTGATCTGCCATTTAATAAATAAGACGCCAAAATTTATTTGCAGAGTACACTAGAGAATGGCTATTTACGTTCCCAGATATCACCTGTGCAGCTGTTTGCATCGTAGTATATTAGCCGTTGTCAGTTGATATCTGTAATATAAAGTGAACCCATTTGTCAAGCGTTAATTGATTGCCATTTGACCATAGCCAGATTGAAATGACGACACTGGAGAACAACTATGTAGTGAGGAGTTGTTTGTCATGAAGATTAGCTTAGAGGTTTGTTCAGACTAACTAACTAGCGATACTTGATTGCTCTAGAGAATTTATAATTGATAGAAAATACTTTTTAGATATACTTGAATATCTTGCATTTCAATTCGATGTAATACGACTATTTTTGTTACCTGTATTCAATGAGTCAATGATTTCTGGTTAAAACGTTAACACTTTTCAACTGTACAGGATTATTGTATGCATGAAAGTATGAATTAAACGTGTAGAGTATATCAAATCTATGGCTCACGAATAATGTTCATTTGCATATGTGAGTTCAATATCGCTTTAAATATCGGGGGACAATAAGTGTGTTCTACATGCTGAAATAGGTCATTCTAGGGGTATATAGCACGTGGGATAATTAATACGGAAAATTTGGACGTAAAGGGTTAAGGTATATCCGTTTGTCACATTCTCACCATAGCCTGTAAACAAGTGTCTTAACAGATGTTATTCGGTAGAAACAATTCTAGATTTAAGATTATTATCGAGCCGTATTCTCCTCTAATAGAGTCGTAATCTTTCTGCGTATGAAACATTGCTATGTGATACATTTTTTCGAAGTGGCAATATCTTTACACAGCAAATAATCTCATTGTTCTGTCGCATGCTACATCGTTGGGAGAAGGTAGACGTTCATTTGTTTGGTAATGTTACCTTAGAAAATGTTCCAACTATTCTTTGAAAGATATCTAATAATCTGCTATCTCATCGACATAAATTGTGATGATTGTTTGAATAACAATCAATACTAATCAATAATTTTGTAATTCAAATTCTCGTTGTTAAAGCTACATTAATTAATACATACTGTAGTTCGAGTGAGCGTGGTTTGTTCTTACTTCAATTCTTGGGTTGGTTATTCAATTCAATACAATTCAATTCATTACATTTGGCGTCGCGAACAGCAATTCTTCATGGCGAATTCAATTTTGGAACCTCTCGATATAAATGCAAATGCTCAAGAAATTGAAGATTATTTTGAAAGATTCGAAATTTGGTGTATGACACGGCCGAAAGCAGAAAACGATGAAAAGTCTGTTTATTTTCTAAATTCAATCGGAAAATCTGCTTATACGTTAATAAAAAATTTGGCTTATCCGGATTCGACCCGTTCCTTTCCATACGAAACGCTGAAGGCGCTTTTAATGCAACACACGAAACCTGTACATTTCGAAGAAACCGAACGTGCAAAATTTCATTTCATGGTGCGTCAGCCCAATCAAGGAATTCGCGAATTTATTCTGCAGTCGTTAATTCAACCTGCAGACACTGGAAAAGCTTCTGATGAACATGCAACACACATATTTAAGATTACACAAATCCGAGGATGATTGGAACCGCGGTGGTTGTGATGATTGTTTGAATAACAATCAATACTGATCAATAATTTTGTAATTCAAATTCTCGTTGTTAAAGCTACATTAATTAATACATACTGTGATTCGAGTGAGCGTGGTTTGTTCTTACTACAATTCATGGGTTGGTTATTCAATTCAATACAGCTCAATTCATCACATACATTCTGACAGCAAATTGCTCTCTTCAAGTTTCCTCTAACCCATAATTCCAAATATTTTTCCATAAAGCTCTAAGACAAGCATTTAGTTCCCAATCGATATGTCAAAGGAACATTCTTGTGGTGGTGAGACGTCCTGCTTTTACGTGTGGTTAATTTCATGCAAGTTAGAGCCGCCTATGTAGACGGGTTTTCTAAATCCCTGTAATGTTTCTGACAATCTACAACAGAACTAGTTTTGCGTCGAAATTTTCATATCACTCGCAAACAAATCCAATGTTAATACAATTATTGGGAGCAAATCGTTTATGTATATGAGGAATGAAAGCGAACCTAACACAGATCCTTGAGGACACTCCCGGTGGTTTTATGTTTTCTTTGAAAACGCTCAATTTACACTAACAATTCGTCGCACGACCAAGAGGGAATTAGAACACAGATTCATAAATGCATCAGTTTTTGTAGAAAGAAATAAGGATTGATTCTATAAATTATTTACGAATATCCAATTCAGATCCATAATGGATAATTTGAATGATAACGTAGATAATTACAGTCGAACTTTAGTCTAATTGATTTTGCGAAAACGAATGTTTCTAATGTTTGTGATTTTTTTGCAAATCGTCTTATGTTATAATTGCATAGTTATGAGATCAACGAAATTGATGCACAAAATCTTTTGACTGCTCTGTGTACAACGGAACACATTGTTCTAATAGAAAATCACATTGGGTTTGTTAATCGCGTGTAGATGTCGCTAAAATGACCAAATTCTTTCAAGACCACTTACTAGGCACTTGTTGTCTAAAAAAACTTATCCGTGTTTTAAAGAATTATTTCATCTAAGAAAATGGCGAGGGGAGCGTCATTTCCGCTCGTTTGTGTACGTCACGAAAACATCCGCCCTGGTCTAATGCAGACAAAACTTGATTAAGCGTTACTGTGTCAATCATTTAAAGCGCATGCTATCCAGACGAAAGAGTTCTTATACAAAATTGCTGGAACGAAATATTTGAGTATGCATTGCAGAAGAGTTAGACGAAATTTCATCTCATAGCTCATTTTTCAGGAAAAAACAGAGAATAAATCGATAGAGAGAATATTTTCTATGATTGATGAAAATTTTATTCAAATGAGAGTCGACGTTTACACAAAATATGTAAAATATAATCGAATTTTTAATTTAGAGAATAATTTTAAAAAAATTGCATGCAACTTTATAACGATAAATCGAATACAGTTCATAAAACTTGATTTAATTGAAATGACTGCAAAAATATTGTCACAATTGACGATCTTGAAAACGTGAAGCTTCAAAATATTGGCAAAATCGACTTACCTAACCTTGTTCGCAGCAAAATCTTGTTATTTGCGGATGACATCAAGATGTGGACACAAGTACGCACAACTGAAGATTGCAGACAGCTTCAGCTGGATCTTGATGCCTTACAGAACTAGTCAGTTAGAAAGGAACCACCTTTCCATTTCAGCAAATGCAAGGTATTGATGTTGGAAGACATTTCGAGTTCTCTTACACCCTTGGTTCTCATATTCTTGAAAGCACTGACAAGGAGAAGGACTTGGGTGTGTGGGTAAGCAGCACGTCGAAACCATCGCATAACGCCACAGCTGTCTATGAAAAGACGTCACGAGTACTGCTTCTTTTAAAACGCGTGTTTTGGAGTTTCACGAAGCAAACTGTTCATCGAATAATTAATACGTACTTGAGGCTAACCATGGAGTATGCGGTTTAGATTTGGTCACCCTGGCTACAGAAGGACATCAGTCTCTTGCAGAGAATATATCATCGGACCACCAAGCTCGTACGTGGTTTAAAACATAAACAATACGAAGATCGGATTACAAGCCTCAATCTCCTCGACTCTCGCTACCGCCGTCTTAGAGGCAACTTGATTCGTATGTTCAATATACTGCATACCCACAACCATCCCCTGAATCAACTATTCACACGACTACCACCACGAACAAGCCGGAGTCATTACTATACTGTACTTATTCCCGACTCGAGGCTGAACTGTCGAAGGTATTTTTATTCTGTACGTGTATGTTTTACTTGGAACTCCCTACCCCGTAACGTTGCACATTCACCCAACTTGGATATATTCAAATCGAACTTGGACAACTTCATGTCGACCAATCCAAACATTGAAACAATATATTCTGCATCATAAAGCTTTGAACCCATGCATTGAAGTAAACTATACATATTTACCCTATCAAACCGGTTGAAAACAATTTCTGCTTTATCTATTTTTACGTGATCCCTGAACTGATCAGAAGGCAAACAAATCCCGTTTTACTACCTATGTTATTTGTAATTCGCATATTATTCTGTGGTTTTCGTAAAGCTATGTGCTTTTTAGATCATTAAATTGAATTGAATTGAATTAAAAAAATTAATTAGAATAGGGCAAAACCCGATTTCGAAACAAAAAATATACATTTTAACGATAAATTTCCGAACGTTTCAGGTTCAGGTTCTGTTTGCCTGAAAGTAGCTGCGCTTTTCTTAAGACAAATTTTCATATCGTTATTTAGCCTGGGGTAACGCAAGAAAATGCTTCGTTAATAGTTTCCAGTCGTGGTTTTAAATTACGGTGATAGTAGACACCGAAATCCGTCTATTATTTTCAAGAGTTTCAGCATGTCACCGGGAATCACATAGTAATTCGTTATCTGAACCTCGTTGTTTGTCGTAAAACACATCGCAACAGTGACTTTAAAGTATACCCTTTTTAATACAATTCCAAAGTTTCAAGGTTCACTGAACCTATTCTCTACTGTCTCACCCTGATGACGTCAGTTTGCTAGCGCAGACTGTTTAGTGTCAGTTCGCAGACCAAGGTGCCTCCGAACAATGGAAATGAATTTCGTTATTTTCGGAATCACATACAACCATATTTTATCCAAAAAATATTTTAATTGAAAAAATTTAACACAATGTAAAAACATGTATTAAATGACAAACTATCGCATTTTTGGTGCGTTGTAAACACCGTTTATATGAAATATATTTAATGGAGCGTATGATGAATATATATCAAAATAATTTTTGTGCAACACAAGGTCCTTTGAAAGATGTGCGGGTAAAATAGCAAGTAAACAGTGCAGACTATGTGGTTATATACACCAGAATATGAAGTGAGTAATTCGATTACACTCAATGCCAAGAGAACGGAGACAAAATGCTTAATAAATCATACGAACTTTAGTAAGTAGAGAATTTGGATGATGAGGCCATGTAAGGATGTCGGATAGGGTGACGCCTAGATAGTTGACATATTTACTTCCAGACAGGTCTGAAGAGTTGCTTCTGGATAAAATAAAGTAAATTAATTTTGATCAAGGATATAATGTCATGAAACATCTCTGGTCTCTCGTGGAACAAAGTATGAAATGAAAATGAACTTATCTAATTTTCTGGTGACATATCTCATCAATGATAACGGAAATACATGGATTCTATTATATCTTACAATTGTCAATATTTTTTACATTAAATTTCCTCATCGAAAACCAAGAATGCTAAATTTCTACACTAACTCTGTGTGCTATTTTATTTTGTCTTGAATAATTATATTGATCATCTCTTCGCTAACTTATATTGGAATATTTCAAGCTCTTTACTCGTTCTTTTCATTTTCAGTGTGGATTTGAGTCAGATTTGAGCAACATTTCGTTGTGTAAAATAAATTTAAAAAAAAACATTCTGACGGATAGCATTATGCATTGCAACATTGTTTATTCAAAATTGAATACTAGATGCAAACACCGTATTGCCGACAAAACATTGCAAGAAATGAAAAGCTTCCGTTTACTAACTCCGACGAATTTGATAGTTCAGTCCATCTGCCCCCACAGAACTGACAAATCAGGTGACCAAATGAGGCATGGAGATATTAAACATAGTTGGCCTGAACCTCAGTGTAACCACTTCGTACAGAAAAATATTTTGCTTCAAATTTCGCACGATTATAAGGTTTGTAAATGGATTTAATTATTGTTTGAGTTGTGAAGATTGTGTTCTTTTGGAGATTACTATTATCAAAATCAATTTTAGATAACGGAACTGCTCATCATTGACGGATTCTGTTATTGTTAAACAAAATGAAAGGCTTAATTATAATGTGACCAATGATAGTGAACAAATGTTCAGGATGATAAGCATTCGATTATCCAATGACTCAGTAAATCTTAATTAACTTCTCATAACTCTTTGCTTAAAAAAATATCGGGACAATAGATAAAGACCTTGATAAGATAAATTGTGCTATTTTTTCATCAAGAAAAAATAAGTAAAGTTTCCCATTTGTGTAATCAGAGTGATATTCTTTTTAGAATTTCACATCACATTGTACAATAGATGAGATGGAAAATGGAAAGAAGAATTTGATCGGCATCAATCATTAAACAGTATCCAATGCCACCTGTTATGCCATAAACATGTTTAGCCGATATCGCTGTTGCTAAAGGCAATGACAGATCATGAATTAATCGTATGCGGACACGCGTACATTCTAAAGGGTTCAATCAATGACAGCTCGTTTGTTATTAAAATGCTTAAGTTAATATTTCGTAGCACATTTAAGGAAAAGCGTTGACAAAATAACATTGATTCAATACAAAATGATCCTGATCTTAATGTACATGGTTAATAAATCTCAATACATATTTTTTGTTCAAACTCACTGTTTTAAACCGAATACATAAGTGCAGGCACCTAATTTAACAGGTTAATCGTGTCAGCCTTATCAAACAATAGCTTTGCTTTTCTCAGTTCTTTATTTCCAGTAAATGTGCAACGTGATTATATGTATGTAATTACACCTGACGAAAGCAAATTGCAGGAAAGCAGTCGTGAGGTTTGTATGATGGATATGTATGCAAAAGTAAATTGATTTGCATTCGCAATACGTTCAAAACATCGGAAATATAATTTTCGATCAACTTTTCTCTAAAATTAGCGCCAAAGATTCGGAAACCGGAAAATTTATGCAAATAAAAATGATGAAAAGTTTGCAAAATAAGACTGTGAGGCTACTGTTTGATGGGGTTCGTTCAACGATCCACGATGTTGAAACACATAATCGCAAAGCGATTTATCGCCAAGCAATCGGGACGGTGATGAACGACCAAAGTAATGTTACTCACTCTGATGGTTCATCACCACCAGGAGCGATTACCAGGAATTACTTTGTGATTCAGTGATTGGAAATCGTGGTTTGTTGAACTAACCCTATTAAGCAGTGGTTTCAAATTTTAACTTTGTTCACCACTTTTACAAGAATACGATTCTCCCTAAATCTAATTTTACTGCAACCAGATGATGACGGCAAACGGCCAGAATCCAGTTGTGGTGTGTAAGTCAGAGGTCTTAGAGCAACACTTAATCCTGGTTAAAAATGTCACTTGTTCTATTCCTCATAGTTACGTTTTACTGAATTTGGGGAGCTTTCCTGTGTTGTGTGCCTTTTCAGATGTAAATGAGACGATTCTTCTCGAAATAAACAAACAGTCTAATAAACACAAATATTCCGTTTATATCGAATTAGTGATAAGCAAGATTTTTATCAATTTTAAATGAAGTGAATTTTTAGTGAATATAATATATTTTGTAGTCGAATTCAACTTTAAAACCCGGACGATTTAATTAGCTGCTTTGTAGCACATGTGCATCAACACACCCATACTTATGTAGCTCAAATATGATTTTTTGAAGGAATAATTATTTTCTTTTTGAAATGAGTATATTTTTAGAACATAGTGCAATCAAATGGGAAAATGGGTAATTGTTTACATTTAAAAATTGCTGAATTTTCGGCGGCTTTTGATGATGTGGCTGCTTAAGAATCATTACCTATCATTTATTAGGGTCAACTTGAAGAGGTTTCGTATAAATTTTGCCAATGAATTTTTGCGCCGATAAGGCCTACCCGAAGGTCAACTTACTAATTTCCACCACCAAAAATGTATATGTTTTGAGTAATGTATTGTGGTGCTCACATCCCCATCCCATACACACCCCACTACCGGTTTCTGGCTGTTCGCCGTCATCAGGTGAAAACAGTAAGATCAGATTCAATGAGCCTTGAAACAGAAGAAAATCGGTAAACAAAGTTAAACTTGTATGCCACTGTTATGTAGGGTTCTTACAAAGAACCACGATGTTCGAATACAGAATCACAAAGTGGTTCCTGGACACTCGCTATAGGCGCATATGAAAGACCAATGTATTGTGGTGCTCACATCCCCATCCCTTGCTCACCACTACCGGTTTCTGGCTGCTTGACGTCATCAGGTGGAGACAGTAATATCAGGTTTAGTGAGCCTTGAAACAATATATGTTTTGAATTATGTTCGATTATATTTATATAAAACCAAACTTTTCATATCACCTGAGCAAAAATCAAGTGTTAATGCGGTGAATTCCTGAAAATGGAAACTATATTTATCATTCAAGTATCTCGGGTAACAAAATATATTGCATATTCGTTCGATAAAAGGAATATTTCGCTATGAATTTACAAATTATCAAGTACGTTTGAGTTGAATGCATACCACAATTTAATAAACAGATGAATTTTAAATTGTTTTGCAACAAATCTGCCTCGCAATTTCCAATGTCCCTAAATTTTTAGCCATGGAATACATGTACATAACAAAAATATAAGTGACATTCTTAATTTCTTGATTTCTCTGTGTATTTTCGTGTTTGATGCGAATCATGGTAGTTAGATAAATGATATAACGTTTTTTTTGCGGTGCATTCACCCATGACAGTGTCATTTCACTCGCCTCGTTCGGTTCTTGTTGAACCATGTTAACGACTCTCAATGTTATCGGTACATACATTATCTTAATTTCAATCGTCGGCATGTCGTATCAAAAATACCTAATGAACTCTCTTTGAATTCATATATGACATACATTATCCGTGTCGGTGGAGCGCCATTAAAGCTTTCATCTGCGCTTTTATTGGTTTATCTGTTGTTTAATAAATACGAATCAATGTCCACGCATTGTACTTTTGATATTAAACATCTTTTCAAACGTTCCGTTCGGTTTTTGAACAATCACATCATTACCGACCTCAATGACAGTACTTATCAAATCAAATATCTTTATTTGCAGACTTTTAGATACCAATCTACATCCACTGACCGTATGTTGCAGCCGGAGATTAGTATCCGGTTTGACCGATTTAAATTTCATTTTTTTACTATTTCGAACTAAGCTGTACAGATGGGTAATCTAAACTTATAATTTATAGGCCATAATATTCTAAATTAGAAATACTGCGAAAATATCGCCTGATTAATAAATCATTCAGCACTGACACCACGCCAACTGCCTGACGCATGAGGATTAGTTTTATGACTGTTTTTATTTTCCCTTCAGATGTTTCCAGTGGACGCACGATACTTCGTCCACACTCAACACGATTTCCGTTTGTTCGCTTGGCTGCCACGACAAGAAATGCGGGTGGTCGAATGTGTTAATCTCTGCATTTCGTGCGTCCAAACCTCGATGTATCATAAAAGATTATTGGACCAAGCCCAACTTCGAATTAACGAGACAGTTTTATGCTAATCAGCGTGAAACAAAGTGTGCCATCGTAGTGCATGATTGTCAGGGGACGTGACCGGAAGTGAGATGGTTCGTTCCAGTGCTCAGTGAATTTTACGCTTGACCGATAATTTACACATTTCCTTTCTAGATGATGCTCTTTTTGGACAGCGCAGTATAAATTTATTGCTCAGGTTTAAGTTTAAATATTAATTACGTTAAATGTTCTAAGAATACTTTTTCTGAATTGTGCATCGCAAAAATACGTAAGAATCAAACACCGTGAACGTTTATTAATTTCTTTTTTTACAAATGTCCAAATTTAGACGTTGCATAAATGTCGTAAAATGTGCTCTAAAAACTACAGATACCACATAAATAGATTTGCGTTTTCTGAATAATATCGAAGTAATCTTTATTTGAAATTCCCATATATAAAATTCCAATTTTCTTTCATGGTAACACAAAAGGAACTGACGAATCAAGAGTGTAGCATCCTGAGTCAAGTAATGTGCATAGATAATCAATTTATTAATCATTTGTCACAGATTCGTGGTAACCAGCTTTGAGTAAGCAAATTGATTAAAAGTTATAACGTTGAAAGCGTGAAAAGTGGCACACTTTGTGATTAAACATAATGAATGTTTGATTATGAGATATATGTTCTGCATTTCACAATTTCAATCCATATAATTCACATTTCTGATAAACATACCTTCATCTATTGTAATCAATCTTAAATCTTGCTTTGATTGCTATGAAGGTTATTCGGCTAAGCAATAGCAGGTCTTGCTCTCCTACAAAATATCAAGAAAGTATTTCTCATCTTAGTGGTTTCCTTGCCGTTATTTATCAGATTTAATCGAACCTACTCCATTCGAATACACATGTAAAACTACCTTCCAAATCATACATACCAATTAATAAAACCATACTTCAATTCCTCCCTCTATATTTTGTTCTGTAAAAAATGCAGCACTTAATTCGAAATAGCGAAAGCTGACGATAAAAAATCGGCCAGTACCGATTCTCATAGAAACATTCAGTAGCATGCGGATCCTGATCCTACTTTCTTAACCTGATGAGTGAAAACAGCACGAAGCCGGTAGTGGTGTGTGTGTGATGGAAATGCATGCAAATGAGCTTTTTTGTTCAACAGATATCAGTATATTATTATATAACATACGAATGTACAACTTGTCGGATTCAGTAATAAACCGGATAAATACTAAGATTTTCCTCAATCAAATGTTTCTTTATAAGTTGGCAAGTAATAAGAGAAATATATGACTGCTTATTTCACATGAGATATTCATTAGTGAACACGTTATCTGATCGAAAACAAAACATCTTGTAAACTATGGTGTTTGACGATTAAGAAATTAAATAAATTTATTCTTATTCGACAATCACCAACTAAGGATAAAATCACAAATTTCCTATTGATCGATCAAGAATCGGAAGCGGTCCTGGTCAATGTTGTTGCTTGTCATTGTTTTAATTTGAACATCCTGTTTAGCATATAACATGATTCAACAGTTGTCCCTCGACAAGCTGGTTTATTTCTGCTTGCAGAGGAAGCGATTGAACTATGCTTGTCATTAGTCAATTTGCCAATATTTGATCAGATGTGGTCGCTTGTTTCGGAGCGTGTAGCTTGTCATTGTCCGATATCCTTGTTAGCGATCTAACAAGGCTATGGGGTGACTCATTCATCTTACATACTCACGTCGGTCTGCATTCTAATTCAGTTTCCGAAAAAATTTTGGCTGGATCAGGCTTGTATACTAACTAGCGGAAATAAAAATACTTCAGTAAGAATTACTCTTGACATTCTGATTCAGTGTTGAGCAGAATATTTCAAAAAAATTACAGATCGAAATTACAGAAGTTTGTTTTGATTTTACGAATCCGTTCTATTTTAACAGCGATACAATTTGGCACACAGCATTTCACGGGTCAAAAATCATTTAGCCTAAAATCATATAATATTGTTATTAATTTGTAAGTAAATGGTAAACGTGCGCAAAACGAGCAAGCACCATATATAACGCATTTGAACCTGAAACCATTAATTAGCAATGATGAAAGTAAACGAAAATTCAAAGATGAGGTGCCATCACACTTTTTGCAGTTGAAGCTGAGGTCCAAACTAAATGTGTACATGATATATACCTCGTATAGTACTAAGTATCAATCAACGCGGGGTATGCCGAAAATTTTATAAAAAATTATCGGTGCATCACTTTTGTATTAGAAAGAAGGATACAGTATCTTCAAATGTCATGATTTGAAGAACTGATTAGAATTTGTTTTGGACCGATAGCGTTGGTATTGTATAGGCCACATCTATGGTGGACAACGCATGGTATGTGGACGGGTTTCGGCCGTTTTCCACTCTCTTACTTGCAACAATTCTTATTATAAAAGTTTGGTACCGAATGAGTTATGAGAAAAAGCTCGGATGCAATCGACTGCGGTAATTAGGAGTACTGTTTCGGTCCCTAAACAATAGCTTTGCCATATAAAGAAGTTAGAATGCGTATCGATTTGTTTAACCAATATATTTTTACCTGTTATTAGTCAGACTACAATAGGCGCGAAGTTTGCTTAACGGAAAGCGACTTCGAGATTCAATGACACATAGGATGATTTTCTGGTGCAAATAGCATTCCTGTAGATTGAATAGCAGTCAAGTTAAATCGTTGCCGCCAACCGTATATCCATATCACGTAACACCCAATGCCATTGAAGTTAATGCTTACCAGCTGCACTATCAGACTATTTTCACTGTAATACTTGTTCGCTTCAGCCTTTGGCAATCTTAAACTAAACTGTTCCAGTACGGAAGCGTTCCCCCATATCTGGTTATACCCAACGTGTAAGTACTTCTAAGTGCCCTAGGTCTACGGTGTGCCGAAATTATGTTTGACTAAATGGGAATACGTATTAAGAACAGGGATTCGGTTTCATTTTAAAATGCTTACGAATAAACCTTTGAATTTAGAAATAAAATTGTTATTTTCAAGATTAGAATAACCTTTCACTCGCTATGAGGTTGAAGATATGTTAATAGTATAAATTGTCTTACAATTGCTCGATCAATTATTTTTGTATTTTTTTCATCACTCACTATTGTAAGGCCTTTCCGATAAGTTAAATCGTTACTCTGTGTTCAGAAAGGCAGCGTTCTACCTCCGAACGGCATCCGTGGCATCAATCCCCGTTAGAGTTTATAATAAATCCTAATAGTAACACTTTGCGCTAAATTATCCACAAAAAGAAGTTTTCATTCGCAAGTTTCAACTGTAAATTTTCAGTTTCAACTTATCCAATAACTTCAGATCGTTTCGCTTTATAAATAACACAGCTGTACATGTGAAAGATCATAGCTGCCATTATTAACACAACGATATATTATTTATGTGTCAAGATCTTAGTAATCGAGCCGAATTTTAGAAAAAGAAAAACAATCATTGTTAAAAAATTACCAAAAACGTGGAAATAAACATACCGCTAACATTATAGATAAATGCAGAGATTGGTTTTGTTGTGGTTTTCAGCATTAGTTTCCGCTGAATTTTCGTGTAATTTCAAATAAAACATTTTCTTCTTCGAGAAATTTTATTATTAATTTGATACCGCTGCGACTTAACGAGCATTTCAGAATAACGGACGTCCAAGCATCTCGTTTGATGACTCTTCATCGTGAATACGACAGCTATGAATCCAACCTTTTCACCAGGGATTTGAAAAGTGACATGGGGTTTACGACAAAGATCTGCATTAACTTCTAATTTTGTAGCAACAGATTTAATTAAATCTGCTTTTCTAGGTCATCGGATGTTAAACATAGTTTTGACGACAAAATATATTTGAAGTGGGAGAACTGTGATTAGAAAAGAAAACAATAGAATGATTTTTAAATGGATTTGTGTATTTGCGAAATATTTAGTAAAGGAAAACCAGATGCAAAATATATGTGCTTTTACAATCGAATAAGATAGAACGTGAAGTTAAAATTTGATTTTTCATTATTAAAAAATGCTTCATTATGCCCTTTAAAATTCAATAATAAACGCGGGTGAACGACGCGCTGCGTTCACTCACTGAGTAGCAATACATCAACGTTAAAAATTGTTCAGATTATTATTTTGTCGTAAATCACTATCTCCGTATCAGGATATATAAATATGGCGGAACTCACATCTATCCGAAAGTAATGAATCATGAATTCGGCGAGATGAGACTTCCGGTCTGACCTTCCTGGAATTTACGACAACGTCCTTAGAATCAGCGGCGTAAAATCCTAATCTGTCAAAAATTAGAAGCAAAAAAGCAGCGTGGCGGCTTTGCAAGCAACGTGGTCTCCAGACATTAGGATGCTAAAAGTGATTACACATTTTGTTGGAATGAAGATGTTTCTGGTGAACGGCAACTGTGTAGTTTTGTCGTGCGAAACAGAAACTAAAATTAGCAGAACCGAGTAGCTGCGAAAAGGAACGGATTTGATCTCTGAATCTGAATTGCACCATTGATACATTAAGTTGGTTAACGTTTATGGAACGCCGCTCTATGTGGCCATACTGAAAATGCACCTTTTATCATAGCCTCAAAACAGTTTCTAAAATCCCACTGTATTTATTGATTTTATTGCCAAATAGGGTGCATATCATGAGCATTGGGCAAACTAGAAAATACGGTCATGGTAGATAGAGATGAACAAAAAAATTATCTTTTAGAATGGTGCACATATTTCAGATTTTTACACTTAAATCTTCCTTCAAATAAATCCACAAATTTGAATCACGTGGAAATATCCTTTATTAAAGCATTGGCAATAGCGTGATGATATTCCGGTAAAGCGTGTTAATAAGAAACGTCTAATGCTATCAAGAGCATTCCAGAATGCAGACGGCTACACCCAACATTCATCGATATGCGCAAAACAGAATCTACGCCAGACTAGAATTCTCTGCGAGAAATTGACTGGTAAGATTGTTTGCAAACTCCATCATGCTATGTACTTCGATCAACATTTCAGCAAAACAAATTTACCAGATTCGACCTCTTAAAACTGAAAATAGCCGCACAGTAGCATATTTCCATTTAGGTTTTACAGAAAATTTTAACCAACGACTGGTTTGACGCCAAACCTCCTAAGATGACTACTTTTTTGAACGAGAAACTGTCACCATTTGTCCAACTTCCAACGAAAGTCAAAAGAATACAACATACACCATAAGAAAGCTAGAAATAAACTCCAGCGTACTGCTAGATGGTACGCAAATGATAATTCCACGGGTAACGTTTTCGGTTTTTTATAGTAATTTTCACGACATTTATTTTGGGATCAAGAAAGTCATCGGTTTGAAGATATTTAGAACAGCTTCCATTCGGTCACTATATGGTAACTCGATTTTCGACAAAATTAAGTAAACAAAAGATTGGTCTAAAATTTCACCACTCTGTACTCTATGGACTGCATAGGTTGACCATATTCACTTGATTATAAAGAGGAGGTGCGAATTGCATTCTCGATTAGCACTAATCATAAACTTTCGGGTGATATGCAAGGAAAAAATGACTACGACAATCACTAACCCGTAACATTTCGGTGTTTGGATGGATGGCAATACAAGGTTCCAATTATAAACATCCTCAATCACATGAGAAGATGAACAACAATAGCTGCAGTCGCACGATACGCAATTCGTCGAAATTGGTCAAACAGGCCCTACATGGTAATGGCTTAAATCTTACCAATCGGCACGGATTCGATTGAAAACTTAGAAGTTACAAGCGGGACAGGCACATTTAGGTCAGTTTTGTGATTACTTCATTTGTCTATATTAAATAGGTGTGTATTTTGTTCCATGCCTTGCGCGGTATAAACACGTTTCACCAATCGGTTTTCTTTCATATTGTGGGATTCATGGGAGAACATTGTAAGCGTTGGACTGGTTGACCTCAGGGATGAGTCCGTACACAATATTCTAGTGGCTGAGAAACGCGGGGATTAACGTACTTATTGTAGGACCGATGACACGAATATTTTGGTAAGAGGTCAAGTGTTCATCAACTGCTACCCATTAAGCTGGATTGACTTCAGGTAATCACTTCTGGCCAATCTCTCCACATGCTAATTTATGATCATTTACCAACCATTGAAATCCTAGGTGCTTCTTTTTATCTAAATGAGATCAATACTGCGATTAGACTCTCAGCCAGGAGAAAGGTTCCTAGGGACGATGGAATCTAACCAAAGCTCTTCAGAGAAAATCTTTAATAAAGTCAACATAGCGATTCCTTTTTCAGTGTTGACAAGAGTAGTATGTACAAATGCGATCGAGGTGACTGCAACAATTACCGAAAATTTTCTCTGCGAAATATTACAAGCGATATGTTTGCTAAAGTTTTATACATGGAACTAAAAGTGTTACTTGATATAAATTACACCGCATCTCAGTCTGGAATCTGCAAGGAAAGATCAACCGTAGACATAATCTTCTTCCTACGACAAGTTCATGACAAATGTCGGGAATGGCGCATGCCATTATACGCTGCATTTCTTAATTTGTAATCATGTTGCGAGGTTGTTCCTTAAGTTTTTATCTGCTGCCGAATCACGTACTTAGGATGGAGACAGAATATATTAACCGAAACATGCGATTAAATGCAAATCTTATGTGTTTGAAAGTTTTATTGAAAATTGAAACTATTTACTTGATATAAATTACACCGCATCTCAGTCTGGAATCTGCAAGGAAAGATCAACCGTAGACATAATCTTCTTCCTACGACAAGTTCATGACAAATGTCGGGAATGGCGCATGCCATTATACGCTGCATTTCTTAATTTGTAATCATGTTGCGAGGTTGTTCCTTAAGTTTTTATCTGCTGCCGAATCACGTACTTAGGATGGAGACAGAATATATTAACCGAAACATGCGATTAAATGCAAATCTTATGTCTGAAACGATTGAGAATTGAAACTATTGTACGTGTTGTCTTAAATCACGATCTGATGTTTTCTGAAGCATTAGTCTTGCTCGCTCACACTGAATGGCAACTGTAGTAGCATATAAACTGATTCGCATCGGCGTAAAACCAACTTGGGTTGATAACCAGCACGAGCACGATCAAAGCCATGGGTATACGGAATTTATCGCTCTCGTTCGTCACTTTGAAAAGCTTTTAGAATAAATCAGTACATAAGTTCACATATATTGTATCAACTATTGCGGATTATCCCACGTTAAACACGGAGATTTATAATCGGATTGACACAGCAATTTTCAGCTGGTATCGTTCTAACTCTCCGTTTGTTTAAGCCAAAGCTGTGGGTTAAGATATAATTGATGTTGTACTAAATGCCCCAATGTATGGCAGCGAAACACGGACGATTTACACGAAACACGAACTGAAGCTGAGTGACTTTCAATTACTGAGCATCCGTTACGCATTGAACCTATCGTAGTTGAATGAAGTAATTAATACGAAAAAGATTTCCAAAAATGGTTTATAGAACGTGTTCATCCTACTGCGAGAGCGCCGCCTACTCCAGATTGCTCACGTGTAAGGAATTGAACATCCTCATAGTCAGAAAATTATACTCTATGTTGAGTTGAAATCTGTAGGACATACTTTGGTTTAAAAGACGTTTGCAAATAGGTATGACATCGGGCCTACATGTAGCAATGTACTTGCTATTAACCTATCAGTGTGTAGGCACTGTTTAACGCGTCAATTTTACTGGAAAAGAACAGATACAGCTGCGGAACACGGATAGTGCCGACATCGCGCCCAATAATACCTATCACTGTGATACCACTGAATCTGGCTTTCTACTCATTTGAAGCGTGTGGTTCATGATATGTTCCTGAACTTGCGATCGATCGAAGTTGTCAAAAGCATAAAACAAAAAACGTATACTAAAAGATTATATATATATATATACAGCTCAAGATTTCTTCCGATGAAAGTGCAACAATATATTTGCACTTTTCATGCAATTTCCCCAGCATCCACATGCAAACTGCAATGGAAAGACAACAGCCTTTGTACCGCAAGTGCTTTGGCCATACAGATCTTTCTACGTTTATATCTAGCCAGCACACATGATGCTTTCAGACGGATTTTTATTGATCCTAAGCACGAGTTCAACCAATAAATGTCCTCCCAGATGAAAACCTACTGCATGACAGTATTTAGTTTTTTTAACGAGTCTTTGAAGACGATCGACTTTTAAGGACCTCCTCGTGCAGTGTTTGGGAATTATCATTGAGGATAGTATTTATGAGCCGATCGCATGAGCAAAAATGTTGTTTCGAGATTATTTAAAAATACCCTCATCAGGAATTGAGCATGCGCGAGCAACGATCCTAATGCAACATTTAAGCGGCACAAAGTAGATTGAAATAAGTTCGGGGAAAATGGCCGATGAGGTAATACATTAAACGAGAAATTTGCCTAAACTCAATGCCGAGAAAACGAAGAAGAAAAGCGTAGATACTCGATGTATTTCCATCTAGCCAGCGCTGTGAGCTAAAGTAAATTTAGTGTAAATTGCTCGACGACGTGGATCACACTTTGTTAAACAGACTAATCATGCGATGTATTATATGGTCGCAATATTTAGTTCTCTACTGGTTTTTCCGTGTATCAGTATAAAAACTACTAGTGGCAACTGTCTATAGATTGCGAATGGATTTCTTCGGAAATTTTTGTCCTTGTTTAAAACATTCTACATAGATTCATTAAATATCAAATACGTAGATGTGCACAATTGTATACAAGATCGATACAACTTTTAGTTCAATTCAATTTTACCCTAATATATAAACGTGGAAACATTTCCAGACAGACAGCTGCATTGAACAAATAAACAATCTTTCCAAACGTGGTCACTTCTCTATCAATCAGGTTCTCATAGCCCCGGGGTATAAAGACGGTGGGTGGTCGATTGGTGGTAATCTGTTATCATTTAGGGACCATAAATTATCACCTAACTTACTTTGAAAACTTTTTGAATCTGGATATTCACGCATAAAGACCTCGAAGACCTCAGCTTTTATTCTGCATTGACTTGCGCGGTTTCTTCGTTATAAATCCTCTGTTCTTTTCAAATCTATATATGAATATGAATGAGTTAACAGGTGATGTTCATAATTTAAAACCCCATCTGCTTAATGTTTTCATATATATTCCTCAACGTGTAACATTATTAAAAACCACATTTTATTTGGTTGTAAAATATGACGTTTTACACAGAATTGTATTCAGAAAAAGAATCTTTCTTTAATTTAAATATGTCCTCAAACATTATTCCAATGACATTGCATTTTCTAGAATGTTCTCTCCTAATTAACCGAGTTATATTATGGTTTTGAAATGGATTATACATATCGTATCAAAATAAACGCATGAAACACGCATCTTCGTGATTCAATCAGCTGCGGTATGATTGACTGTCGTTCAATTTTGAAAAATATCCGAAATATCACGAACGAACGTCGCGGCAACATTCGCGATAACACCTGTTCTAGTGTTTCTTTTCCCATGAGTATTAGATTCTCTCGGGACGTACACAACCGCTAAAATCTGTGACGAAGTGGGAATATGATAGCGTTTCATGGGATATTTCCAAACAAAGAAATCGATATTCTAAAAATGGATGCAGTAGTAGAAGTAATGTTAAGTTTATCGACAATCCGCTCTGTTTGTTGTGCAGTTCTGCTCTTCTAACAAAATATCTGTAATTACACGTTCTTCCAGTAAACTTCTCGCAAAAGCTTCGTGTTGTTTGTACTCATCAACTTGGGATACTACTCCGCAGGACATGAGTCTAATTCCATAAGCGATTAGAATTAATGTCAGGCATTTCCGTATGCAGGGATAATAGTTCGTTGAGTCGGGATTACACGATACACGTGATCAAACATGCAGTATTTTCAAAATATAGAATATCTCGAGAAATTTGAGTCATATACGCACTAACAATACAGTTCCAGGTGGGAAAAATTAATCCATCAAAGTAGACCTTTTGCTCACTCATCCAAAATTTACACAGCACTATCGGATTTCTTCTTGAATAGCGAACGAACCTTCGAAATTTATCAAAATATTCACTAAAATGACTACGTTTAGATGAGCAGAGCAACAATCGAAAATGAAGTTTCAATTCGTCCAACGTGGCACAGTATAAACGGATTGAAGAATCAGCCATGAGTGGGCTGACTGTTTAGGCATTTGATGATATTTCTAGACATGCAAGACTGGATGTATTTATTTAGCCTTGAAATTTGAGCAAATTTTCTTAATTCAATAGAAATATCTAATTCTAAAACTCCGTGCTGATTTATTCAATCAATTACTTGCAAATTTACCGGTACCGGAATAATAATTTTTACTTTCAATTAACAAAATAGTCACTTTTTAATTGATGCTCTCAATCGCAATATAATTGAGTAGTAGAGAAGATTTAGATTTAGCTACTTCAGTATCGACGGGGTGAGGATTTTCGGCGAGAATATTACTAGGTTGATCATAAAAACAAATGTGTTGCTTCATTATGATTTCCAAAATACTTACGAAGAAAATCAAATCTGCGCCAGTAATAATTTCAGTGGAAACTTTTACTATCACAAGGTCGTTCGAAAAGAGTGCGGGGAAAATTGCAGGAGCGCAGTATAAAATTTGAGGTAAGATTTGTGAGAGCATGAAGAGAGAGTTCAGTTTTACCGAAGACTAAACGCATAAAATGCAAACCTGCCTATTGTAGAGAGCACGGAATTATTATGATGAATCCCGGTTAAGTTAACGGAAATGGTGAAACTTCATATCTTACAAGTTTCTTTCTGTTTCTGGATTTGATTCCAGATTACTGAATTTTGATACACAAATCGTCACGCATTTTGCCATTCAAATTATTGAACCTAAATTCTAAAAATTGATTTGCATTTTGAAAACACGGATCTCACTTCAGACCGGGAAGCATTTTTATATAATGCAGTTAAAAGAGTATTTAAAGAACGATTTCTAAATACAGATCATCCAATAAACACACTATTAGCGTAATTAAGACTGAAAGTTGTCAGCTTATGTTTAAGAGCAGAAAATAAGTGAAAAAGTAAAATTGAGAAAAACACATTTTGAAGTATGTTTTTCACAGTTTGGAGCAATGAAGTATGTGGTTCGTTCACATCGGCGTATCGTGATCTATCACGAAATTATTTACATATCCAGTTGACGAAGCTGTATGGCGTAGACCATGTTTGCGCTAATCGTATGACTTGCGCACGATCTACAGAGCAAATGTGTTTACTTAGTCAAAGAAGCATAACTTAACAGCTAATGATCTATTGTCGAAGACTTGTGACCTTCTTTGAATAAAGCACACAACAGCATTAGTTGTTAAGGGCTGTTTTCGATATGCAAATTAATCGTTATTCTTTTTATATTGTTACTATGGCTTACGATCGTGATCTATACTCGCCGATATTTTGAACACTATAAATGAGCATACAATGGTCTGAAACTTGTCTGGGGATGTTTTGGATTCCGGGGAAATGTTTCATTGTTTTCCATTTATCAGTAAATTTTACAGACGCAAGACATCGGTTAATACTCGAGGCCATCTGATTAGCAATCAATAGTGCACAGACCTTCAGTACCATTGGATTGACCCTTTTAAGGCCTGGGGCCTAGCGTTATTTAAAATAACTGAGACTCCTGAGGACATTGGGCTCAGTTACATAAAATCATTCATTGATCAGTAAAATGTCTAGAATCACTTGATCGAGCAATTAATTAACTTGCTTGCGCTATCTTGATACAACGTTTTCTCACTATAAGTACCTGGTGACTAATTCACTAAAAATTAGTTATATGCAGCTTATTGAGCTTTTTAATTACGACTTCATAGACTTATTCTGTTCTTTTTTAGTTTTGCTTCACCTACACGGTGATCTTTGTGTATTCCAGTTTCGAAGTGCAAAGCTTCCAAACGCTATTTCAAATACCGCTGAGCTGCTTGCATTTTTAAGGTTGGATGGACATCTATTTTGTAACGGCCTTGAATGTATTTTTAGTAATAAATTTAATTTGTTAAAATCATGGAGATAATCAATTCCAAATACTAACTGGACAATTTGGTTAATTTTTTGCAAAACAATCAATAAGAAATAATTTCAAGTGTTTCGTTACAGACAGCTGAACAGATGTCATACTACAACTTTCCAGATGTTAGCCCTGCATGGAATATGTAACTATCAGATGTATTGGCATAACAAAGATGAATATCATTCCACTTTCTACTAAGCGGGATACTTTGAATGCATGGAGCGATGGGCGATTACACAAATAATTTCTATCATTTCATTTGCATCACTTTAAGCTGCAAGTTATATACTGTTTCAGAAATATGCACCGTCGATTATTTATATAACAGACTACGAGGCTTATAAGTGAAAACTTGGCTATGGAATTAATCAAAATATTTGTCCCCAGGAATTTTGGAGATGCAACAGGCGATTTGTGATTTGGAATTTTGATGATTCTATATTCTGTATAAGCACCATATGTGATATACATTAGTTCCACATATAGCTGATGCGGCAATAAAGAATTCGCAAGTATATGCAGGAATTTCAGCTACGCAGCTAGTTGGTATCCACGTACGTAACTCATAAAAATATCAATTTACTTTTGAATATAAACATTCCATCTTTAGCGTAACACTTACGTAAACCTGCTAGTTCTGACGTTTGAACACATTTTGATTCACTGTTGGACATAGTTAATTATAAACAATCGATATTCTAGCTCTATGAAATCGGAATACTCGATGCACACCGTGCACTCGCCTGACACATCATTTATTATGGTACGAAAATTGTAAATACTCCCCACATTATATGCCCATAAAAAACAGATGCTCTCTTCCGATAGCTTCCACACACTCAAAACAGGTAATTAGAGCCATGGCAACTTCAGTGTGGAACTGGCGGAATATTTACCCTAGCGACACGGATAGGAATTTATCTTTGTAAAATAAACAAGTTACCGGATGGTCGTATATAATCCATATAAGAAATTTCCGGGGCAACCACCTTTAGGAGTGGAGAAAAAGTATGATAAGACTTACGCTTTTTCCGCGCTTCAAGAAGTGAGGCATGGGCGATTCGATGTAATTATTAACTCGTGGTTATAAAAGTGAAGTTTAAAATTATGTGTGAATATCTCCGAAACAATAAACCGATAACTATTCATTAATTTTAAATCATCTTTTGTTTGAAAGTTTAATGCTTGTTTAATATTAGCGAATGACAAAATAACCTAACGTTCCCCAGACCAAAGCAAAGTTTTTAAACTGCTTCTTAAAATATCAACTAATAGATAGATTGTTATTTCATGTGATATTCACCTACATCTATTTTCTAGAGGACATCTCATTTACAGCAGTTACGTTTAGCTCGGCTTGAATTTATTGCTTGTATTTTGTACTAATTTGAATATATATAACTAAATGTTAACCGAAAACGTAGAAATACATGCCAATGTTAACGGTGTGGATACAGAATAGGTTTTTTTGGATAAATAAGATTACATAATTCATGAATTAATGAACCGATAATTTGGATTGAATGAAATAAGGGCCAACAATTATTAGGCATTCATTTATGTTTACAGCAAGTTGTCTGAGCTCTTGTCCAAACATAAAGATCACAGTTGTGTGAAGTTGACATTCGTACTAGCGAAATCGTTTTCCCACAATATTAAATCATTCTGCATGTTTGTCGTTTTTTTCTAATAGTACACCACATGGAACTTCGTAAGGAACTCCAAATAGTGCGGATTTGTTCGAGTGCATTTCTTTCAACAACATTTATCGAATATTTTTTTATGCTATTATCAATTATCTGACAAGATGCTGATTAAAAATATTGACACGAAGTTAAAGAATCGGCACAAAGCGAAACAATAACACAACAATAACGCGATTTATTTTCTTCTGGTGTCAAATATGTCAATTAATAAAATATCAATAATAAATCTACTCACTGCTCAATCTGGTATCAAGCAACCATTAAATTCAGTTTGTTAGATTCGTTGGCTGATCAAAATTGGCGTTCCTGTTTACAGAGCTTAGTCTATTTTGCAAAACCACAAACATTTCATTTGATGTTCACCTGGTAGCTGTCCCCGAACGTTGCGTGTGCTGAATGTAAAATTTTTACACAGAATCTCAATGCCATTATTAATCAATCAATCCAATTTTCAAAATGAGGGATTCATTTCAAATTTTCAGAATACTAAATTGAATTTCGGAACAGGTTTAGTTCCTCAATGATGCGGAACGCCATGCGTTATACATCAACAAAGCAGGTTATGGACACGTCCGGTGACATAGCGTTATATCGCGTGTCTTCAAATTGGACACCACAGGGGTCTCCCAAGAAGAAGCGCCATGAAACCGTGCTCAATCTTCTAAATTTCTGTACTGAATTTGCAGTTAAACAGAATTTGAAAGCACGTTGCAGCGTGAATGTTTATCCAAAGTGAAGTTCGCATGATTTTAACTACATAGAACTCAATAAATATAAATTCATAGAAACTTTGATTGGACTACTTGTCATCTACTCAAAAACGTAGCTTATACAATTAATAATAATACAGCTCAAATGTTTTATGAATAGGCGTATATATGATGAGATTTTGAGAATTCAATTTTAAAATAAATAATAATCAGATCACACGGTTAAAAATATTTCAGATAATCTCATTGATTTTCATGTTACTATAAGTTGGGAAGGAAGGTCTTGTATTCATTTAAACTTTATTTATATATTCCCAATAAAAAGTGAGATCACAAATTTTTGTATGTTTGGTTTTAAATCTCGATCGAATTGGTAATTCATGTGGCGTTTCAAAACTTATTCAAAGTATTGTTACATTTGTAGACAAACAACCTGAATGCCGTTGATTATTTTAGGTGAGAAGAAAGGGTGCATACGTCAATTTTTTGTTTCATAACACGAAACGTGTTATTGGTTTGATGAACTAGGCCAAAATATGGATATGTTGTTTGTAGTTGTATGTTTATTGCTTTTTTCCAAATCAACCATTTGAATCAATCATTGAACTTCGCGTATATTCAAGATCAGACGAATAAACTACTTCTGATTGCAGTGATAACATCTGAGGGTGCATACAAATTGCTTAAACTAGTTTTTCATTTTATTATTTAAACCTTTTGGTTAATTCATCATAGACAATGAAGTGTTATTCTAGTCCGTCTTCTTCGATCGATGCCAACCATAGATGTACATCACAAATGTATGTCGTTCGATACTTCACGGTGTTTCAAACATTTAAACATGTTTATTCAAGAGAAACAATCTCTCCCACAGCGCTCGCAGTCATAGCCAGTACTTATTTGATCGACGGTATTCGAACACTGGCAGCGTGACATACGTTATGTGGCTTTGTCGTAGTAGGATGAACGTGCACTGTAGACTATCCTCAAACAGCGCTTCAACATTTGCTACTATTTTATTCATTCACAATATGTTCAGGATGCGACAGGCTGCAATGTGAATAGAAACCATTCATCCTCCTTTCGTACTTTGCATGGATGGTCAAGGTTTCCCATCGTGCGAGCATCACGGATAATAAGACACTAGGTTTACTTATATACGTGATTTTAAGACATCGTTTTTGTATCTGAAATTAAAATGGTATTCCGTGTGTCTTATTCACAAAACAACAGTGCGAGGTGAAATAATAAATCAAACTTTAAACCTCCATTAGCCCAAATATTTTGTTTTAATGTAGCAACATGTCCGCTGTGTGTATTCAAACACCGGTAAATATAAAAGCAACGTCAACGTCAAATACACAAGGTATTATTAATAAAAAATACAGCCTAAATTCTAGTATAATCTTTCAGTTTCCTTTCATTACATTGATAAATTTTATTAAACATTTAGCATTTTAACTTTCCTTTATGTCTGTAGATTCTTGTACCAACCGACAAGATTCAAGAAATCGAATAATTAATTTGTGGAATTCTTGTACATTCTGCATTTCGAGTTGTTTTTAAAGATAAGGTTCCTACTATGTGCTTATTTAAAGAATTCTTATAATCAAACGCTGGACCATATATATGTAATATCTGTGCCATTTCAGAAACGTATATGATACCCTATATTTGCTTCCTCATAAATTGATTTTTTAATCAAAATTGTTGAGGCGAGCTAAGTTATGATAAATATAAGTGATGGGGATGTGAGCAACACATTACATATACTCAATTATATATCTGAACAATTTTTATGCAACCCGGGATTTTGAACACACCAAAATACATTGTACCGAAGAGCAGCAAATGATAGTGAAACAGAAACTTAAGGCAAACGGAAAACTCATCTTTAATCTGAAAAACTTCCTCAAAGCTAATCTTGAAGTCATCTATGATCAACATCGATTATCATATTTATTGTCACAGCCGTGGACACTCACTAAAAACACAAATGCTGTAACCGTATTTGCATGATGAACTTTGTTATTTTTCTGTCTTATTGATTTAATGAACGAATCTTTGAATGCTAAAAGACCGACCCTGAGATTTTGAAGTGGAAAACTGTTGATCATAGTAAGGACCTTATTTAAAAGTGAGTTTCATGAGCAACCATGTTTACAACCGTTTCACTGTTTCATCTTTAACTGCATCTAATGTAATTATACAACCATAACGTGTCAGAGCTCTTTGTGCCCCGCAGTTAAAGACAGAAGCATAGTGTTGATGAGCCAATAAACTGCGTGAACAAAGTTCGACTTTCAAACTACCCAAAAATAGGTAGTGTTTAATGAATTACGTTGCCCAAAAGTATTCCGAAATGATCTCTTGTCAAGCGCTCAAAAGGCTTATGTAATATCAACAAATTGTTCGCACGTAATCGATAAATACTCAGTTATTTCTGAGCATCTCAACGCGTGATACATAATCACTTTTTGGTTTTCGGAATTATTCGATCTCGAAGATAAGCTGAGAGCTAGCCATGCTTTATTCACTACACACAAATCCATTTCAGTGTAGTATTTTTTCTGAAAACAAAACTCCGAATATCAGATCCATGTAGTCTACATCTCAGATGTTTAACAAATACCACACACAGATATGTAGATTCAGTTTGTTTACAACGACACATTTGTACAGATTCGTGGGCAAAACTTTAATTTCTTACTTCTTACTTCCACAAGATCATCGTTCAACTTGTGGTGCATCAGAAATAATCATCAACATTTTACAAAGTCATCCGCGAAAAGTAAGCAACGATTTCTAACATTTTAAGGTAAAAAAGAGTTAGCAAGAATTTCCAGTGTTTCTTTTATTTTGATGTTGTCTTGATGATGACATCCGTCAGAATAGTAGGAGTGACTAATGTAGGGGAAATATCTGTGACCGATAATAAAAATAAAACTTTGTAATGAATTGGTTAGAACAGTTTATTGTTGACACATCGCTTTTGCCACCGAAGCTTCATCAGGCCACAGGTGTCAATATGAATAGTGTTCAGGTTTCAATGTATTATGTGCTCACATCCCCATCCCTTACACATAACTACCGGTTTCTCGCTGTTTGCCGCCGTCATGTGGACACAGTATGATCAGGTTCAGTGAGCCTTGTAACAGTATAAAGCGGTAAGCAAACTTATACGTGTATACCACGGATGTATATGGTTATTACAAAGAACCACGATGTTCAAATACAGAATCAAAAATTTGAAAAATAATATTTAATGTTATACTGTCAAACAAAATTAATCAATTAATTTCTTTTAATGTGTTGATTTTGAATCTTAATTTTGTACGAATTAGTAAAAATATTTCATTTTTGATTACGCTTGCGACATTGCATTTAAAAAAAGAATAGATAGAACAATATTTGCAATACATAATTTACGTGACTATATTTAGCTCTGAACCGACTATTGGGCAAAATGTTTTTTAACTAGCCAATCACGTCGGAAATCAGGCGTCAAATTTCATTGGTCAATTTCGGAGACAAAAACGAAGTGATGTCTGACTCAGTTAACAATGAGCGTTTCTGGACTCTAGATATTCCATTTTTCCACATTAAACGACATTATGTGTACGATTTATAATGTGTTCCTTTACTGTACAATGATTGCGGCTCACAAAACGATGAACCAATATCAACGAACAAACCAGCGTTTACAGTTTCATTTATCTGACAATACTCCCGCCGGCCATCCAATTGGTTCAATTTTTACCAAACACATGACTACCCCTACGATTCAAAGAGTCATTCTTTCTTCAGACGACTACTTTCAGCTGAATTTGGACGGCAAATTATACACAAAAATTGATATCGATAGAGACATCATTTGTCACCGTTTTCAATGTTGTGAATCAGAATTTTGTCACTTGCCAATCGAAGCATATATTTTCGACACGAGTCCAAAGCCTATGGCTTTTGGGATAGATATATTAATAGCGGATGAGAATGATAATCCTCCCGTATTCCCAACTTCCAGTCAAAATGCAACGACGACAAACTGCTCCTGGCTACTTTCGATCCCCGAGTCAGCCGCCGTTGGGACAGAATACGCTCTTCCCACTGCATCAGACAAAGATTCCTCTCGGTTCGGGGCTTGTAAATATAAAATCATCCAATCCCAATCCGAAAATACGCATTCTTTAAAGTCTGGTCCATTTAGTTTGATTGTGAAGAATAAACCAGGAGATAGCTCACCGAAATTACGACTAGATTCCCAGGTAGACAGAGAGTTGAAATCATCATATCAAATTAGACTGGTGGCGGAAGATGCTGGAGTTAAGCGATTCTCATCTGAAATCATAGTGTGTATCAATATTCAAGATGTTAATGACAATGTACCAATGTTTGAATTAAATAATTCAACAGGTGACATTATCGAAATTCTGGAAAATATTACTGTTAGCTCGGTGATTGGTCGCTTCTCCGCGGTCGACCTTGACGAGGGACTAAATCAAGAGTTGACTTATCTTATCGATTGGATGACCTCGATACCAAACGCAAACGAATCCATTCTCAATCAGCTCAGTTCTAAATACATGATCCATTCACACCTTGGAGAGCTCAGGATAGCGAAACCATTAGATTTTGAGAATGAATTTGAACGCCAATTTACCATACTCATCAAAGTAGTAGATCATGGTTCACCGAAGCTTTCTTCAAGCTTGAGTGTAACGATAAGATTGTTGGACGTGAATGACAATGATCCAGTTATTGAAATTTTGGAAGTCACGGATCGAAATATCCTCTCAGGCTCTGAGTCAATTGTGCCGACTTTATTCAGGGAAAATTCAGCTGAGTCCCAGTTATTGAAACTAATCACCGTATCGGACGCAGATTCAATTTCAAAAGGCAAACTTTCATGCAAGTTGAGTGAACAATATCAAAATGACTTTTATTTGACTGCTTATTCATCAAACATGTATGGTTTAGTTAATTCACGGGCTTTCGACTACGAACAAGAGGCGAGTCCAACCGGACATTTGGCTGTCCTAATAAAATGCTTGGACGATGCGGAGCCAAAACGGCTTACGCAAAAGTGGATACGCATCCCACTGGAAGATCTTAATGACAACTGGCCGCAATTTGACCGCTCAAACTACCACATGTGTGTCTCCGAGAATGTTGAACTTGGACATCAGATTGGACAAGTTCATGCAACTGATGCTGATTCAAACAACGCGGGGAGCGTCACTTACGAAATGACCTCTGATGAAGTAGATTATTTGCAATATGTACAAATTGATGCGATAACCGGGATTATACACACAGTCGCTCAGTTAGACAGAGAAAAGCTGAACTCCATGAATTTCCGTGTTACTGCCAGAGATAGTTCAGGAAGCCAAAATTTGGACAGCAGTAAAACAAACACGACCAGTGTGACTATCGATATTCTTGATGAAAATGACAATGCGCCACAATATACTGGACCAAATGAAATCCACGTTTTAGAAGATATACCAATTGGCACTGAAGTGCACACTTTAACTTTTACCGATTACGATCTGGGGTTGAATGGATCAGTTAATTTGCGATTGTCTGATCAATCTACTGTTTATCCTTACGGGGTTTCACAAAGTCCTTTCTCAATCGTTGACAACTTTCGCCTGATCACAAATACCGAAATCGATAGGGAACGAAATGTGTACTACATTTTGAAAGTATTTGCCTTTGATCAAGGCACTGTTAGCCAACTGTCCACCACAGTTTCTTTGACTATTCACGTTGACGATGTGAATGACAACCACCCAGAATTGGTGTATCCTAAAAACCATAGTTTACTTCATGGGAATCTGGAAACTTCCGATTGGGTCAACAATATGGCCACTATACCAGCGGATACCCCTTCGGGCACTCCGGTATCAGTTATCCATGGAAAAGATCCAGACAACGGTGAGAATGCTACCGTGAATTATCGCATAATACGAAGCCAGGTGGGAATGCAATCGCTAGATTCCTATGGGTTGTTTGGTATTGATTCAACCAAAGGTCACGTATTCACCAACTGGGGTGAGAAGGGCCAAAGATCGGTTAACACAACTAAAGTGGACATTCCAAATCCAATTCCACAGCCGGGATTATACTCGCTTCACATACAACTCTGTGATGAAGGGACGCCTACATTATGCACAACGGCATTATTTTATGTTAACGTAAGCCACCCAGTTGGTGGAAACTTCATATTCGGCATTTTTGGCGGCGGAGGTTTGAACAATACCGTTATGCTTGTACTGATTCTGATCTGTAGTTTGGCTCTCGTCATTAGCTTGATTGCAGCCATCGTATGGGTCCGCTACAGGAAGGACGTTCAGCGTGATCGAACTGGTCGTGCGAGTGTGAATGATCAAGGTTATATTGGACCAACTGTGATTTGCCAAGAAAACGAGCCTAACGGGTATTATTATCCCGCCATTTTGTCTGCTGTTGAAGCGGGGCAGGATTACGACTCACATGGCATAATGGTTGACAAAGAGCACGTGATTCACAGTGATACATGTGCTGAGTTTCCTCCGCTTTTATGTGCACCCAATGGAACTTTATTGTCTGTTCGGTTAAGTGCTGCGCAAGCAAGAAATTTGGAAATGAACTCGATTGTGAACAACGACAGTAATCAATGGTATCCCACATGCCTGAGAGAACAATCTCTCTCGTTAAATAATTCCTCCAACACTAAGAGATTCCATGCGAACGGAGTAGAGTACTTAGATAAAAAGTGCGTCACATTTTGTCAGACTGATTCCATTAATCAATGTCGGACAACAACTAATAGTGCAGCGGAGAGTGACAGTGGTGTTGATAGTGGTAATGGAATGATTACTGGAGCGAGTCTTGGACCTCTTTATGCAGCATCATACAATTACGACATTGACGTTGGTGGTGATGTTTGTTTACCCTATTCAAAACCGTGCGTTACACACCCGCCACTTGCACCGGGACTGAATTTAATGGGCAGTCAGGAAATTAACTTCACATTGCCAACACATTCAACGGCCTCCAGGAAATCAAACTCACAGATTCAACGGACTATCGACTACTGAAGTTCTACTTCAATATCAGTGAGTATTTTTTTCAAGCAGTTCAAATTACATTTTGTTGTTAATTCATTATATCATTTCAAATAGGAGTGATAACGTGTGAATTCATTTAATTGGAATATGTTTGCAGTGTGAATTCTTTGTTTAATATGGCTCTTTGAAAGAACCATTGTTTGCCAATACAGGTTCTAGGTCAAACACAAAGGAAGCCTATGCTCATAGAGTAAAATCATGACAGCGATACACACAAAGAAACAGATTGTGGTATCAACGTTTACGGTGCGGGTAGAACACGAAAGAAAAACCGAAAACTATTTTAAGTCTCGATTTATTACCATCCTTGTAGCGTATTAATAGACAGTCTACTACAGATGCTACGAGACGAGAACATTAAAAGACATTCATACGAAAGCCATAGAATGTGTTTTATTATTTGCGTATGTAAATGAGCCCTAGAGGTCATACATACTAAAAAACACGCTCCAGTAAGGAGTGTCAGATTACTAGCCTATTGGTTTTATTGATTTAATACACATCACAACTTTTATGGCATGGAGCTGTATGATTTGTTATTTATCTCATGCACGAGCACATCTACATTTTATTTGTTATCACTCATGCGCAAACCGAGCTCGGCTAAAATTGATTAACTAATAAAGTATTTAGATTCATTATTTAATTTCACATTGTTTTCCTTTACTTTCTGTTTGTGAATTTTGTCATATATAGGCACCTGAGCGTACATCGCATTCAATTTAGATGATGAATTTATTTTAAGGCAGCAAAAATTAACGGGGTTTAGCTATTTAAGTTACAGTTTTTAGCTCATCCATAGGTAGTGCGCATTTTGGATATAATATTTCTCGACAGATTATTGTACCTTCAAGAATACGGTGAGTTAGACACTACCGTGTGTGCTATTTGCGTTGATCAATTTTGATAACGGCTTTCAAGCATAAAACATGGTTATCATCAAAGTTCGAATTCACGCATCATAGATCACTAACATTCGTCCTTATACCGATATATATATATATATATATATATATATATATATATATATATATATATATATATATTTACGTGTGTGTGTTCACGTATGTGTTTGATCACATTTCACTCTTCATTTTTTTGATATCATTTATTTCGTTCTGCTCTTGGTTGAGAATATTTGTGCTCATCACTTGTTTTAATCATTCGTCAAGCTCTCGGTTTCCATCTCATAATTTAAAGATGGCGGGAATTTTGATAATTAAAAACGAGACGCAATTTCAATGAGATTCAATTTATTTTACGCGCTTTACACACTTGAATCTCATTGGATGTCTAATCAATTTCGATAGCTCAAGCTATCTAATATTTGCCTTGTTTATTGAACGAGAAATGTTCTTTAATATTTCCTCTCGGGCTAATGGCAATGAAATATTTTGCATATTTCATTTCGATATATAATTCATTTAGGCAAAATATGCATAATCTTGAATAAACTAAAAATATTCAATTGCAACTGTAACGTGAACAATACCTATTGCATCAAGATCATGTAAAACAAAGAAAATCACATGTGAAATCTACCGTCTATACAGTCCTGTTAGAAGCAGAGATAACTTTTATTTATTCAGACTAATTGCCAAGATTTAGGTCAGCGGTCAGTTTGAATTTATAATCTAATCAATCATAGTGAATCTGCTTGGCTATCATCGAAGGAGTACAACAAATGTCGTTCGTTTTGATTTATGAACTCTACCTGTTTATTGTGTAAACTTATAGCATGGTTGGTGATATTGATCGGGAAACAATAAATGACAAGCAAGATAGTCACACAATAATTATATCGATTTAATTTTTTGTCGGTTCAGTTAGTGATGTACGATTTGGACCGTGCGCTGTCTAGCTTATCTTCATTTTTCTGATTGAAGTAATGAATTTCGGTGCTTAGAAAATTTTTATCACCTAATTTGACGAAAATGTATATACACAATGAGTAAACAGACGATTTGACTGCGATTGCTAGAGGTTCATACGTAAATTGTCATTGCGTTGACGATTTCAAATACAGTCAGCACCAATATGTGGAAAAATCAATGGTAATTTATACAGATTAGTAATCGAAATTTGGATAAAGTTTGGACGACCAACTTGTCTATTTCCATGTAGCCAAATAGGTATATAGCCAATTCTATCTGCAAAATCTGCGTATCATTGCTAGTAAATCGATGAAATTATTTCAAGTGCAAATCACACTTCATGAGATTATGTATAGAACAGCTATTTATCTTAATTTTGGGGTGTCTGACATGTTTATACTACACAGCTTAAGCTGGTTACCGATGTATTCATCTAATTAGTTTTTCCTGGGTGAAATTCGTGAAAGCTAGGCCTAATTGGTAAACAAAATTATTAGTTGGCAATATTAAAGTTTGTGAAGAAGGTGTTGATAACCATTCTCTCTTTGCAAATTAAAAAATATCATGCATATATGATGCATACATATCAAGTTTATAAATGGTGGTTTCTAATCACATTGCCGTAGCGGTACTATAAAAACATCAGCCAATAAAGGTTTTTGAAATGAAGCCGTTGCATATTTTTGATTTGTAGATATTTCTAGCCGTCGTGTTGAAATTAAACATCCAAAGTAAATCATATAAGTAATTCCTTCAAGTTGTTTATTATAATCTCCAATTCGAACACTGCACGAATAATTTTCACTCTTTTGATTGGGAGAAAAATATACTAAATTATTTCTCGCTGATAATGCTATTTCATGTAATTCTTTCTACTTTTGATGTCCAATGTGCATACTAGTTAGGCCTTGCAACAAATGTTTTGAGAAATTAAAATAAATGGTTCACGAAATATGGCACTCTTAATAAATTTTGTGAAACCATTAACCGCATTAGCCTCGAGCGGTTTATCTTCCATCTTTCTCCAAGATGAATTTTAGCCTTCATGCATCTATACACGTTCGCTGCTTAAATTTACCGCATTTTCTGTCAGATAAATTCGTCAAAACACTTGAGAATTCCTTGTTTCTTTAAGAGAGCTCTTTGTGATTACTGATGAGTCACTGGGACTATCATTAACAGGTTTTGCGAAGCTAGATTGTTGATGTCAGATACTAAAGTATATAATGATTAAACAAGGAGCGCTTGTTTACCATTCTTCCACTGTTTCAAGCGCATGCGGATCCTGATTTTACTGTCCCTACCTGATGAGTGCAATCAGCACGAAACCGGTCGTGGGGTGTAAATGACGGAAAAGCATGCAAATGAATATTTTGTTTTATATAATGATTAGTTTTCTTATGTTATCTATACGACATGAGTTGACCTATATACATTGCATCGAAAATCTTTTAATAATATTTTGCATAAAGTTTAATTACCTTGAACTTAGTATATGTTCAAACAAAGTTAAACGTGTATGCTACTGTTATATAGGGTTCTTACAAAGAACCACGATGTTCAAATACAGAATCACAAAGTGATTCCTGGCCAAGCGCTCGAGGCGCATATATAAGACCAATAAATTGTGGTGCTCACATTCCCATCTCTGACACACCACTACCGGTTTCTTTGTAAGAGCCCTATATAACAGTGGCACACAAGTTTAACTTTGATGACGGCAAACAGCCAGAAACCAGTGTGGTGTGTAAGGGATGGGGATGTGTGCACCATAATACATTAGTATATGTACATTTTAGTATTTTTAGTCTTCCAAAGAAGTAGTTTGCTTTTGTATTTCAAACAATCTGAAAATCTGTGTGAAATAATCACTCATTACAATTTTTACTTTTTCTGAACACTACCATATCTTATGATTAAAATATATGTGATGATGTCTCACATTTCCTTCACTGAATTAGGTTTTTATTCACAACGATATACAACAGTAATTAACATATATTATATATTATATATTAATTGAATATTTGTGCAAACCATGTTTGGATTCGTCCCCATAGTTACTCATCATTTTGAATCGTGTGAACTAGAGCTCACCATTGTTGGTTTTTATTGTTACCACCAGTTTTAATGTATATATTTCTGCTCAACCCATTGTCTGGACCTTTAGAAAATATAACAGAAAAATATTCCCCTAATACGCTCTGTTTAATTTGCACAAATAGGTCAATAATGTGTAAGGAACATTTCAAAAGGCATTTTTCCCATGTATAGAATCAGACACTATCAACATCAATTGACACGTCATCAGTATTACATTAGATCTATGTCCGTCTAATCGATGGGAGCTGATTCATTGTGGCGTTCCTTGTGCAAAAGGGGCCATTCATAATTTTATTTGCCCATTTTTGATTGCGTTCCATATAACGGCCATGTAATGAGATGCATTCCAATTTGCAATTGTTGGTGAAGCGGATCGTTGGGAATATTTTACAATGTTCGTTCAATCTACCCGTGCTAAACAAATTTTTAAAGCCAATGAATTGTAAGAGGAGTGTGATGGTCGTCAGTAAGTTGAAATATTCGAGAAATAGCGTGCAAACTTTAGTAGACATTATGATACACATTTATTTATAGCCGACAATGAGGTGAAATTAGGGTTATTTGCTGTTTTACTGCATCAAGACGGGTGGTAATAAGAATTCATTTCGTGTAATATCTTGCTTAATAATACTACTAAAAACGCTGTGTTTCGACAATCGATTGAAATATGTTTGAGGACGATCGTGTATTCATAATACAAGGAAATTTGAGTGCAATCGGTTAGAGAAGTTTTTGGGTAACGTTTCACTTGTGACACAGAAGCTCGTCAGACCGAGAGTGATAGTCAGGACAGAAAACATGATTAAGTAGCAGTCAACTTATCACCACTTATTTGACCTTGCCGCTTAACAGCCTATAGTACGCCTACGCTGTGTCAAGTCTCTTAGGCGTGACCAGGATCAGTGCTCTATTTGCCTACTAGTGTGTATCCACATCAATCTGATACACGTAAACAAGGTCAAGGTCGGTCGACACAGCGACCCACATGCAGAAAAGTACAAACTAACGGGGCTAAGTTTAAGCTATTTTTGAAGAAAAACTAAAATCTAATTAACTAGTAGGCGCAAGGTGAATAAAAACTATTTACTTTCGAAACAGTGCACCAGAACCGAAGGGATAATTTTCCCTTTCTTACTTTTTACGCGTATGGCCGCCTCTTTCAAGATTCTACCCATCGTTTCGGTATACAGCAGTGGTTCTTAACCTGGGTTCGATCGAACCCTAGGGGTTCGGTGAGTCCTTTTCTGGGGTTCGACGGATTGGCATTGGGTTCGGGTGGGCTAAGTCTAACATCCTTGGGTAGTGTTCGTTTTCCTTTTTCCATCCCGACCTTACTATTTCGGCCATAGCGATGGTCAAGAACGTAATCTTCAGAGGTTTCGGTCCATCCCCTTTATATTTTGGCGAAAAAGGAACTCGAAAAGTGTCCACAACAAAGGCATTAGAAATATCTAGAGAGCACTCAATGTAGCGCATTGCTTGACGTCGTGCTTGGTCAATGAGGTCAAGTTGGTTACATGTCTCTGTCACAGTTTGATCGATCGATTCTATTGTCTATATGTTAGATCTCGTGATGCGGTCAAACTTGTTAGTAGCCTGAAGTGGGCTGTTCGGCTGAGTGGTGGGCGTTTGGTCGGCAGGTCGGTGGTTGCTTCGGAACTCGTGATTTCGCCATTTTGCAAATAATCCACTATAGCTCGTTAACCACACAAGGTAGAATATAGAAACAGTTATCAAAATGCGTAGCTCAACGTGATCTTTGCAATGAGAGCAAAACCGTAGAATAGTTAACGATTGGAAAAAGTTTGCGCGCGTGAGCAAACTGTGATATTTACGCCACATCGCTTGGTCTTGATATCTGTGCTGACTGCTGCAGGCAGCTCGGTTCAATCAGTAGTCGACTTGTGACTGTCCTAGTCGTACGTGATTTGTGATTTCCCTTTCAATACTTCAAACCCTTGATACAAACTATGTCGAGCAAAAAAGAAGTGGTCAGACGAATACGTTCAGTATGGATTCGCGTGTATAACGGAATGTGATGGGAGTCAGCGTCCCCAATGTATGATTTGCAATGACAACTACGAAGGGTTCGATGAATGCATGTATGGAACATGTAGGGTTCGGTACCGCCAAAAAGGTAAAGAACCACTGGTATACAGACTGTATCTCGCCATTTTTCTCCGATTTTTCTGACGGGTATTTTGCCTTAATCACTTGGCGTTTTACTAAACGTTTTCGATGTCCATGGTCTATGAGACTATGGCTCGCTTCACGATGCACCTGTTTCGGTCATTTTCGTCGCTACTATGGATCTGACAAACCTGTTATGGATGAGCGGACGTGTATCGTAGTACATCATCTGTATCTATAGGTTTACGCTTAACAGCACTTTTTTTCATTTTCCCGTCTACCTTTTGTGCTAAACTTACTTATCCTCTGCCACACTTTCATATCCTCCGTAAGATCGTATTGTTTGCCTACGATGTAAAAGTGTGGTCGAGAGATAAGTAAGCCGGAAGGCTGCGAACTGCTTCAAAAGGATCTGGACAACCTCCAGGTTTGGTCTCTAAAAAATCCCCTATTTTTCAATTTCCAAAAGTCTTACATGTTAAACCTTTGAAAATATGTGGAGTTGCAGTATTTTCTTGGCACAGACTCAGACACGCAAATTACCCTCTAAATTGTTAAATTAATCTACTGGGCGCACATAATACAACATCTCACACATTTATTTTAACGGTCCCTCACTCGCGACTCAACCGTAGACGACATTTTAGCCGTGCGAGTTTGTTTCACTTGTAACAGTCTACCAGATTATGTTGTAAACTCACCAAATCAGCAGATTTTCAAGAGAAGTCTTGATGCCTTTTTGACCCTAGACCCGTGCATCGAAGAAAACCATACATCTTAACACCATGCATCTACATTTGTCATTCCACCAATCGAAAACAATTTCTGCCCTTTGGATTTTTACCTGATTCTAGAATTGCTCACTAAGTAACCAATTTTTAATTTCGCTTGTTATATTATTTGTTGTTCCCATATTATTCTGTTGTTATTTGTAAACCTATATGCTTTTTAGACCATTAAAATTGAATCGAATTGAATTAAACTGTCTAAAATGTCAGAGTGTCTGTGCAAGATACCACTTTCTTTGTGTCTTAACGCTAAACAGCCTAGATTACGCCTACAGTTTGTCGCGGTACAATTATCCGAGGTTGTTAAGGAGAGTGCGGGAAAGGGCTTGTAGTAAAACCTGTATCCCAAGTCTACTGTAACTCCTAGGTTCTACGGCCTACCTAAACTAAATTAAGAAAGCATTCCTCTAAGATATATCGTCGACGGTATCGGATCACTTGCGCATGCGTCAGCTAGACATTTGGCCTATTTGTTGAAACCTTTAGTCCGCAACACAGCCTTGTTCATCAAGAACGCATAAAAACTTTGCAGCACGCCTAAAGTCGGTAACAATTGATGACGGTGAAATAATGGCTAGCTTTGATGTGAGCGCTTTGTTCACCAACGTCAGTACAACAAGTGCGTTACAACTATCTAGAAGGGCCTATGAATCTGATGCCAGCTTGTCAGATAGCAAAAACTTGAGCGTGCAGCAAATTATCAACGGTGTGTCGATCTGCCTAAGCATGAACCACTTCGTATTTAATGAGCAATTATATAGACAAAAAGAAGGGTTGATAATGGGTTCACCGATATTTCCAGTACTTGCGAACATGTATATGGAGCATTTCGAGGAAAAAGCCCTTAACAATGAAGGGCTTAAGCCAAAATTATGGTGGCGCTATGTTGATGACACATTTGTTATCATCAAGCGAGATTTTTTTAGAGCCCTTCTTCAACTACTTAAATGAAATGGACCAACGTATTACGGTCACAAATGAAGTGGAATCCTGCACAGGAACAGTTCCATTTTTGCACTGTTTAGCACAAAATTAGATGGGGGAAAAAACTTCTGTCTATCGGAAACCTATCGATACAGGTGTTGTACCACGATTAACCTCCGCTCAACCAAGACAGGTCTTCAGGTCAATAGCTTGTTTCATTTTCCGTAAGATAGAACACCTGTGCAGCGATGAAAATGAACGAAAGTAGGAGCACTGTGAAGCGAGCCAAAGGCTTATAGACCACGTGTATCCAAAAAGTTTTGTAAAACGCCAATTGATGAAGGTAAAATACCCAACCGAATAATCGAAGAAAAATTGGCAGGATACAGTTTATATACCTTATGTAAGATGCACATCTGAAGCAATAAATAGAATCTTGAACCAGGCGGCCATGCGCGTAACTTATAGGAAAGGGAAAACTATCCGCTCGCAGCTCAAGGATAAGACAATTTTATCTAGCGTTACGAACAGCATCTACAGAATCAACTGTAAGGAATGTTCAGGTGTTTACATAAGGCAGACTTCCAGGGAAATTCACACTAGAATCGAAGAACACCGAATGCGTGTCCGGAGATAGCCCTGGGATGCGAGGGAATATCAATCCCTTATTCGTGATTCCGCATTGGCGGTGCACGTTTTAGATACGGGCCACAGCTTCGATCAAGCAAATGTGGAAATACTTAGACGCGGTATTAAACCGTATAGCGAACGCCTACACACGGAAGCGGTTTAAATTACCAATGCTGGTCGACAGGCGGTCAATAAGGTGGTGGCAGAAATCTCCACAATCTATCGCTCGGCACTGACGCGAAGGTAAATCGTTGTTATTCACCTTATACCTACTAGTTAATTAGATTTTTGTTTTTCTTCAAACATAGCTTAACCTTAGCCCCGTTAGTTATGCACTTTTGCGCATGTGGTTCGCTGTGTCAACCGACCTTCACCGTGTACACTTGTATCAGATTGATATGGATACACACTAGTAGGCCATTGATCCTTGTAATTCCCACGAGACGTGATGCAACGTAGGCGTACTATAGGCTGTTTAACGGTAAGGTCAAATAAGTGGTGGTGGGTTGACCGCTACTTAATCATGTTCCCTGTCCTGACTATCACCCTTGGTCTGACGAAGCTTCTGTGTCAGAAGTGAAGCGTTACCCAAATCTGCTGTAACCGATTGCACTCAATTTTCTTTTTACTATGTGTGTTCATTTTCTGTAATAATAAATATATTAATAATTCCGGATATTTTAGTTCTGAATTTCTGAAAACCTGCTACAACACCAATATAATTTTAATCAACGTGTTGCTTTTTAATTAGCCAATTTTACCGACATTAAATAATAACAAATAAGCCAGGTTTGACCCAACATGGGTCCTCAAAGCAAACATTTTGAATACCGGAATACGTCGCTACTGTTGGTAAAGTGTGTACTGATTGTATCAAATGTGAACAACTAGATAAAATCATGAAAACCTAGTAAAAAAATTAAAAAAAACTTCAGAATTGCACTGAATTCAGCGTCTAATAATTCAGCTGGAATACACTGAGTGGTATATTTAAAATGAACAATCCAGCAAATATGAGTAATGCTCACGCTATATACTGCATATTAAAACGCAATTGCTAAAATAACATTTCATAAATTATTCGCACTCTTAAGTAGTGATAAACGTTGTACTTGCTGACCGTACAAAACCAACGCCGTGGAAGGGCAACGCTATGCGTTGAAAAATCTAAAATCAATCTGTGAGTTCCTCTCCTGTGGCAATATTAGCTTTTCTGTGAACCAGATAAGCTATATTGAATGCGCTAATTCTTCAAAATTGTTTCTGCAATCACTCCAGATGAGGCATCGCCTAAAGGCTCTTGGTTGAATGTGTTTACGCCATAATAAAGTCCGGGTTATTTTTCATCACAGATGCGGCATTTATATCAGAACCTACACTTTGTTGTAAACTTATAGCATTCATTCCTGCCGCATCGTTATGCCCTTTGTGCTAGCACAATTCTATTTGGTTCCTGAATGCTCGTGCGCTCAGATCACATAAATGTTCAGTGGAAGAGATATTAACGTTAATGGGTGCCATTCCATTTTGATTTGTGCTAGGGGCACGTGATATCAATATTACGATACGTATGAGTTTTAAAACGTTATATTGTCCAGGGAGTCTTTGTCTATAATACTGTCTTAAACTGACTTGAGTGTTGAACGAGAGCGAATATGTATTGCAAGAAAATGGTTTCAACACATTAGATAATACATGTGGTGTTTGCTTACTCAAATTTCTTGTAATTCCAAGACCCAGTGAAAATGATTTATTTTTTAAGTCAGTAATAGCGCAGTTCATGTGCTTTCTACGCCATTCATAATATTTATAAATGCCAATTATTTGCTAAAATATATGCTTAACTCCAATCGTAAAAATTGTTGGAATTAGTTAACATAGCATGATTGTATTTTGAATATATATGTCCACGCGAATCGTTTAGAGTAATACAAACTGCTTGTACATGGTACGAATTATCATACATATATGGAAAGAAAAAGCGCGTTTAAATTACTCCAGTACGTACCAGAAAATAATCAAGTGTCTGAAAATACTAAGTCTCAAATCGAATATCAAGTTTTTGCAACTGCCCCAAGCAACATCGTGTTGCGTATGTCAATGTTCAGCCAAGCGTAAAAGTTAATCAATTTATCCGTGAAATATTTCGAATTACAAAACTTAGTTATAAAGATTTTAGATGAAAACAAAAAATACAAAAAGAGAACAATTCTGATGTGATCGATATGTTTTGCATTGAAATTCAAGATGCAAAATTTATAAAGATAGAAATGAATATTTATTTAACATTCCCTGATTAGATTTACTTTACCTTACTTAAATTATATCACTGTAAAGTTAATTGTCACAGCTTAAATTTGAATGAAAGTCCGATAATTTTAGTTTAAGACAACCCATAAAATGGCAAACATGCACTTTTTCAGAATGGTCACATCTGTTGCACTCACGAAACACTGTAGATCTTTGCCACACGGACCTTGTCATCAATTTAACTGCAAATACCTGATGACGGCGAATAGCCATATACGTGCCACGGTCTGTTTATACAATGAATGTTAGCCATTTGAAATGGTAATCTCTATTGTGTTGATCGGTTCATAACGTTCTACCGTGTTGATCGATCATCGAAATTTTGGGGTACGACATTCTTCTTAACAGTAGCTTCCAACTGTAACTTTGATCATCTCGCGGTTTATTGAAATTGATACGAATGAATTTACCCGAAGACTACAAAGTGTGTACATAAGTTTTGAGCACTCGAAAAATTGTTTTATTAATCTGGTATCTATTTCACCAGCTTTTTGCTTAATGACAATCATTTCGGTGTGCAAAATTATTCGGGTGTTGTTGGGTACAGCATTGAGGTGAGAAGTAGCTACCTGAAATATTATAGCATATAACAATGCTTGACAGGTACCCTTTCGAGGGGATGAACTTATTTCAAATTTACAGATTCGTGGTAAAGAAATCGAGGATAAACACTGGCCTCAAGAGCCACAAGGCCGGTTTTGGGAGTCAACAACCATTTGCTTAGTTGAAACTTTATCTGTGTGAACAATTTTTTCGCTATCAGCCTATTTTCACACCTGTTTATTTCTAACCTCGATTAAACTAATAGAAATAAAAAAATAATGGAATATTTGAAATCAAACATTTTCTATAAAATTTAGTTGTCAGGTTTATACACATGTTTATCAGAGCATTGTGTATAAATTAATACACGCACCCGAGGAAAAGCGTGCAAATGAATATTTTGTTTCACGGTTATGGGTTTAACCCCATTAAACATGTGTTTGGACACATGTGATTGAACAGGTTCGTCGTATCAGCCTTATCCAACAGTGGCATACAATCGCTCCTTGTTTACCATTCCTCCACTGTTTCAAGCGCATGCGAATCCTGATCTTACTGCCCCTACCTGATGAGTGCAAACAGCACGAAACCGGTCGTGGGGTGTGTGTGTGTGACGGAAAGCATCCAAATGAATATTTTGTTTCAGCTGTGAGAGCTTTAGCAAATCTCGCAGCTTAATTAGTTACGCACATGCGAGTGACGTCTATCCTTGGATTAACATACAATTTGCCGCGGTGAAATCCCGTCTGGGAAAACTTCAGTTTTGCACAAAACATTTAATATTTAGTAATTCTTTTCACTGGTGCGGAAATATACAGTCTGCTTGTCGGTTAATTCATGATCCCCCTACACCCAATGAGGAGAGCGGACCGTGGCGAGACGGTAACTAAATGACTGGGAGCTACCCAGCTTGGTATTAGACGTCCAATGAGACTTGAAAATCTCTCACATCGTCGGAAATAGACCCATGCGCTGAGCTCTACCACATTCGAGCCATAGCTTTTAACCGGTATACGATGCTTTCCGTGTTATTATCCATAGAATTGAAATAGATTGTTCTCTCCATTGGTGCATTGAGATGTACACTAGGGCAGTTCAATATGGAGAACTAGTTGTTGTCCATAGAGCAAGCGCTCCCTCACCCTGACACTCTTGGAACCAAAGAAACAGACAGACTATTCAGTTCCGAAAACAATGCCGTAGCAGAAGTTGGCTGGATGAAGTTAAATACAACTTCGGACCGCCTAAGGTGACCCCGGCACCAGATTATTTCTCAAGATTGACGCCTGAAGCCTTTGTCATGATTGGATGTTGCCCGAAGACAGTGCTGGTTTGAGATAACGGTTTTCCTTCTCCTAGGTGACCGTCTAGTTTCTCCTGGGTCACACAGGCCCACGCGTGCAGGCCAGAAGCTGGACTTTATTGTCAGAGGCTATAAGAGACGCACACCATTGGAGCACTTTTGGAATTGGGATCTTATCCACAGAACCGCCTTGACCGTGAGAACGTTGGAACCAGAAATATTATAAACGGAGTTTAAATTAAAATCGAATGAATATATTTTGTAAAAATTAAATTTGGAAACACCATTCCGAGTAAGCAGAGTGGACATTTGTAATTTTCTTTTAAATTTTACCCAACAACACATGATTTCAACAATATATATATATATATATATATGTATATATATATATATAATTAACTTCGGTTATACTAACCCTCGGTCTAGTTCTATGATAAGTATGACTTCGATGTGTTCAGGATGCATAACAATGTTCGCCATTCTTTGCATCAAAATAGAGCCTTATCTAAAAGAAATTTCATTGTCGCATTATGCCGATGTGTTTCTATTAGTTTTAGATGTTATAAATTTAATTTAATTTTCAATAACAATATTTTTGTATTTCAATGGGTGAAATTAACTGCAGAATTGCCATAAATACCTCGAAAGAATATACACATAATCATTTTTAAGCATCCGAAGATGTTAAACATGTCTGTGAAACAATTAAACTCATCGAGCGCATCACATTCTATACAAAATGTATTGTACGAAAGTTTTGTTCACGATGCTTTGTTTCCTTGGTAGCGTGCATCAATGTGAAATACTAAACAAAAAAGTCAAACCCAAATTATTCACACCACCAGATGGTTCTTTTTAATGAAATGTTTAATCAATGATAGACACACAATATTATATGCCTATTGTTCCAACAAATATTCTCACATTTCCACAGCTGTCTTGCATACTCATTTAATCGGTCAGACCACACCACAGTTAGAGTGAAAAAACGAAAATCCAATGCCTATTTTCTGATTCACACATCATTTATTGTTCACATTCAAACCGAAATACTTTGAACACATTGAAACACATTTTGCTTAATTCACAATTTCATTGACACAAAACAACTACGGGGCAATTTCGTAATTTCCATAATGAAAATAATTCGACATTAATCAAAATTATTCAAATGCGATTCGTCCAAGTTAGCCAGTTGAAGGTCGCTGATGTTAGCATTTGCTTTTGATTTAATTACGAAATTAGCTATTTTACCATTCCTTTTAATGTCAATGATACGAAAGTAAAAAAATTATCGCACCCAAATATTTTGCGTATGTCTAACATAAAATACAAAAATTGAATTTTAAAAAATGAAATATAATCCAATTCTATTTTCAGGTGATTTTTAGAAAGTCAGAAATTTCGAATCATACGTTTCGGCTCGCTTTGCGAGAGTGGCACTCGTATACTGAAGGATTTTTCGACTTTGGAGGACGGTCTATCCGTAGATCTTTGTCTGAATTTTCCTCGGACTCAATTATCAATACTTTAATTTCCTCTTTCTTGTTTTCATTTCAACTTATAAGTTCTTACTTTACATCTTGATTTTGAAAGCGGAATGTGCAAGAATTTTGACACGTTTTCAGTTTTTATGTACAAATAGCATATTCGATTTTTAACGTTTTTTTAATTTGTGATAAGGTTATTTGATAATAACTGTGCAATATTGCAGAGTTCATTTTTTTGTTCAAAGTTTGAGCAGTTAATAAAGCTTTTAATTGTGAGAAGAAATTCATTATCACACGTATAAACATCTAACATGAATTTATTTATATAGCACTATTTTAATTGATTGCGTCTAAGCTTGAAAATTTGAAAATATATAATAGGAGCTTGTGATCACTGTTGGATATGATTGATAAGATCAACCTGTTAAATCACATGTGCGACACACATGTGGATGGGGTTAAACTAATTGACTTGAAATAAAAAATACATATTTGCATGCGATTACATCACGCACAACCAACGACCGATTTTGTGCTACGTGCACACATCATAATCCTACAGTCCCTACCTGATGAGTGCAAACAGCAAGAAGCCGGTCGTGAGGGTGCGTTATGGAGATGAATGCAAATACGTTTCAAACACATGGGTTTAACCTTGTCCACATGTGTATTGCCATAGGTGACCAAACCGGTTTCTCGTACCAAATTAACCAACAGTGGCATACAAGCGCAGATCATGTTTAACGTTCATCCAAGTCACGAGGAGCCTGATCGTACTGTCTCCACCTAAATTGTGTGAACAGCACGGAACCGATCGTGGCGCGTGTGGGTGATGTAAATGCATGCAAATACGGAATTTTGTTTCAAACAATGATTAAACTTAAGTAATGTGTTGCTCAAATCCCCACACTTACATACCACTAACGGTTTCTGGCTGTTTTCCGTCATCAGGTAGAGACAGTAAGATTCGGTTCAGTGAGCCTTTAAACAGTAGATAAGTGGTAAACTTTGTTATAGTTGAACGACACTGTTACATAGGGTTCGTACAACAAACCACGATGTTCAAACAAAGGATCACAATGTGATTCTTGGTCAAGCACTCGAGGCGCTTATTGATGACCAAAGTGATGTGTTGCTCACATACCCCGCACTTACACCCAACTACCATTTTTTAAACCTCATCCAAATGTGTTTGGGGACAAGTAATTGAAGAGTGCATTCGTGCCTGTCCTATCAAACATTAGCTTTCAAAATAAAATATTTTACAATTCCTCCACTGTTTAAAGGTATTCAGAACCTAATGGTATTTTCCCTACCTGATGTGTTCCAAAGGCTCAAAACCTGGTCTTGGTGTGTCTTTGTGATAGAATAAAACGAGTTAATAGAATTCACCAACAGTATCTCCATTTTTGTTTGTAATCATGGTACATCTAAGTCCTTATTTATTTTTCTGTAGGTTTTCTTTTCCTATCAATTGTAGAAAACACATCCCGTTTAACTAATTTATTTTTTCTGTCATATAGGCGAAGATATTTTCAGAACATCGAGCCAGCATTCAAAAATTGTAGTTCTAACGCCTGCTTTCCGGGATCCTTCCGATGTCTAACACTTTCTTGACAGCGACTTGTGGAAATGAGTTAGAAATCTTGCTACCAGTCATCACAAGAACACAACTAATTTACTTCCACTAAACACACTCGTGGCGGAGCTAATTTCACACTGTTGACAACAAAATAAATCAACACTTACTTCGTGATGGAAGCTGATTGTTTTACAACGAAAACAGCGTCAACACCATGCGCCAACATACATTCATGATTTGGTGGCTTTATTTTGACACGACAACTGCTGTTTGTCAAAATGTGTACACAGCGAACACGTCTTTAATGTGTAATTTAACTGACGATCTCCGTTAGGAAAAATTGGTTTGACTAATTCCACGGATATATTAATTCTAATCTGTTGGTTTGTTTTAAATTAGATGATCACTAGTAAATAAAGAATTGTGAGTTGGCATATGTCTTATGGGAATAAATGTTACGAGGACTTCCATAGTAATGTCTGTTTCTACAAAAGCAGTAGAATTTCATCTTGCAGTCAAAAATCGTGTATTTAGGGATGATATAGACAAATTTCGAACTGCAATGTTTGTATAAAATGTTTAGAAGGCGGGCTTCAAAGAACCCCGTTGTATGCTGCAAAACAACCAAATAATAATCATGCACAAAATACATCTGTTAATGATATTGTACCGTGATTGAACGTTTATAAAATATGTTGATAGGATTTTCCTTTGAAAGCGACACTTGTTGGATTCTTCGATAAATTAGCAGAGTCTTCTATAAAAGCTTCGCGTATAAAATATTATATAGTATTTTGAATACGATAAGGTATATTGTGTACAGTAAGTGCAGTGAATATACACAAAGACAATTTTTTGAATGAAAACTATATTTGCATTATTATTCATAATCGTACGTGATAGTTTGTACATCGATCACTGTTAGGAAGTGCTCAAAGCGTTCAGACTTTGGATTGCATGTGAGTTAACGAAATTTGGCGCAATTTAAAATGAAACTGATTGTACCTCATAATACAGTCAAGTCGATTGTAAAGCGACGTTTAAGTTCCCAAAATATAAATAAGGAAACTTGATCTTCGTGGTTATTTGGGTCAAAACTGTTCAGTGCGCGAGGCGATTATCCAATGTATATATGTGAAAGTTGAATCATAAATCATGCACACAACGAAAAATACTTGAATCAAAGCAGTACGTTGGAAAACAGCACAAAACCCAATTACTGATTACGGAAAAATTCAATCTGCTTCAACAATATAACTGAGTAGATCATACATCCTAAACGCTACACTACAAATTTCGAGAAACTCTTCGATCACTTGCCCTGTATATTCATGTTTTCCAAAACAATCGACAAAGAAATTTACAGTAGATATCTATCCTATCTGAAGTCACGGCCGTTTGAGACGTTCAATATCACCCCCTCTGGGTCATTCAGTTCTTTCAAAATGTTAAGCGTCAGTAGAATGCTGAAGAAAATAAAACTAAATATAACAGTGGATTACTTCAGCTTGATTTAAAAAATGGTCTCTTCCGATGGAACTCACATTGCACAACACTAACAGATTACATCACCAACAAGATACATTTAAATTTTACCTATGTCACGAAACGTAGATGCAAAGATCCATATTTCCGAATTTGCAGTCGCACCAGAAAACGGTTGGGAAAATGAGATTTTTCATTTATAGGGTCGCCAGAACTAAATCGGCCAGGGCCCGCTTTCATAAATTGCGGATCCATGTCAAAAATCTCACCCGCAAGGAGAGAAAATATCACACGACTTCAGCTTGTAGGAAGGATGCAAAGAAATCACTAATTGCTTTATCGAAACGTTAACAACGCGACAAAGCTAAAACCCGATGTTTTTCCGATCGCAACAGATAATGAACTATAGTGATGTGTTGCTCACAGCCCCCGAAATTACACTCCACTACCGGTTTCTGGCTGTTTGCCGTCATCAGGTGGAAACAGTAAAATTAGGTTCAGTGAGCCTTGAAACAGTTGATAAATGGTAAACAAGTGTATACTTGAATGCCACTGTTGCATAGGGTTCGTACGACGAACCACGATGTTCAAACACAGAATCACATAGTGACTCGTTGTCAAGCACTCAAGGCGCATATGGATGACCAAAGTAATGTGTTGCTCACATGTGATTGTGTGTTTGAACATCGTGGTTCGTCGTACGAACCCTATGCAACAGTGGCATTCAAGTAAACACTTGTTTACCATTTATCCACTGTTTGAAGGCTCACTGAACCTAATCTTACTGTCTGCACCTGATGACGGCAAACAGCCAGAAACTGGTATTGGAGTGTAATTTCGAAGGATGTGAGCAACACATCACTTTGGTCATCCATAAGCGCCTTGAGTGCTTAACCACGCGTCACTAGATAATGAACTTTGTTATTCAGTCCGTGCATCCATGAATTTTCAACCCCCGGAAAGCATAACTACAGTCACATTTGTCAACATAAATTGTATCAGAGTCTACAAGCGATATTGTATCAATTCTGAAATATTGCGACTCAAAACTCACAATTCAGAATGCTTAAATTTGAAAAAAACAGTAAGTATAATCCATAAATGACTAGGCACTTAAAGTAAAAATATAAAATTTTCCAAGAGTTAATACGGACAGCCGCTTACCCTAATTTTCGTCAAGTACTAGTTGAGCTTTGAAGCAGAAACCTCAACTGATTACGAGCGTATTGATTCTCTCGGTCTACGTTTGCTGAATTGCGGTCGCATTTTTGTTACTCTGACACTTTTGGTCATAAATTCACTGAATCTCCTCGGATTTATACCATTCCAAGAATTTGGTGTTACTTTTGACTATATCTATCGGAATACATACGTTTGGATCTTGTCTACCGATCAACAGCAAAGTTACCGTTTCGAATTAAATATCTCTGAAGATTACGTTCTTGACCAGCGCTATGGCTGAAATAGTAAGG